>OX235271.1:191728374-191796438 GCA_944472155.2 Trichobilharzia szidati
GTATGGCATTTTCAGCATGGATATCGGTAGCCCAAATTTTGCAGGCCGACCATAGATATCGGGTGTGCGTCGGCAGAGAATCGAACCTCGGACCATGTGCATGGTCGGCGACAGTCCTAACCACTGTGCCACCGACGCACAGAAGAAGAGAAGCTAGACCTTAAAAACCTACTTCAAATCTTCAACAACGCCCACCCAAACATCGACTTTACACTTGAAACCGAATCCGACGGAATGTTCCACTTCCTGGACATCCATCTGACAAGAAATGACAACGACTCTTTGAAAAGGTCCATATACAAAAAGCCTACATGGACTGGACAATTCATCAACTTTCAAAGCTTCGTACCGCTAAGCAGAAAGAGGAACCTGATACACGCTCTTTCCTCGAGGATTCGGAAGATATGCAGCGAGGAAGTGATCGAAGAAGAACTGCGTAATCTCCGAAAAACTCTGATGGAAAACGGTTTCCCGCCCAGGTTCATAGACAAGAATCTCAAACCGAAGAAGACTTCAGAACAAGTCCAATCCGTCCCAAAGAAAATACTTCTGCTTAATCTAGAATTCAAAGGTGATATCGAAGCAGAAATCCTTCGCAAACGCCTCTCCGAATCGCTGAGGAAAACATACTTCGCCGCAAGCCTACGACTGACGTTTTCCTGCAAGAAACTGTTCAACCAGAACGCGAAAGACAAGCTGTCGCATTGGGCCACCTCAACATGCATATACCAGTTCACTTGCTCTTGTGGAGCTGAGTACATCGGCCGTACCATGCGCCAACTTGGAAAACGCGCTCGTGAACACTACCCAGCCTGGCTGGTAAAAGGAGAGCAAAAACGTGTAAACAGTTCAGTGACAGAACATCTGGTCAACTCAGGACATTCAGCGCCTTTCGAAAAGTCCTTCAAAGTAATATACAAGATTCAATCAAACCTATCAAAGGGAGTGAAATCAAGACATTTGGGCATAGCTGAGGCGTTAGCTATCCAAAAACTCAAACCCACCCTTTGTATCCAAAAGAAATACATTCAACCCCTGTCCCTGCCATGGCCATCGTAAACAGGTAAATTTTTTTAATAATGACCATCCCATCGCCTTTCTTATCTAAACTTCCTGTTTATTCATGTTATTTTAAGCTTTCTTAATCCCTGTCTACACTACCATATTTTCATATCCACACTTCCTGTTTATTTTGTCATTTTATTACTTCTACATATTTAATCCATGATTGCATAAACAATTATTCATCACACTAGTTTCTTATCCAAACATCCTGTATATTTTGTTATTTTTACATTTCTAACCCCCAATTGCACAATGTCAATTTTCTTAGTTATTATGCTACTTTGTTTGAGTTTTACCCATCCCCCTGTTTATTATAGCATTCTAATTCCTAATTGTAATTTTTATTAATTCAACCCCTAACCAGAAATTGTTCTGGAACTTTCCCATCCATTTGATATAAATACACGAATGTACAGCCTAGATGATGACTTCGTCGAAAAGAAAATTTTCTTCGCTGCAACTGTCTTTTTATTCCCTATGATCAAATGTGTATATTCCGTGAATATAGAAAGCGTGAAAAGAAGCACAATATGTAGTGTATTATATACTTGTACATATACATAATATATTAAGAAGCACAGTACGTAGAATATCTGCAAATGTAGCTATTGATGTAAGGTTTCTGTATTTTTTACTGTGTCTGTACACCGTTTTGAGAATTAAGCAAACTGTTACCATGTTCTGCCGCTTCACTTGATGTCACTGCCTCTGAAGAGGTAAAGATCGTTTAGCCTAGAGCTTTTGAAAAGAGAGACATCCGGTACTTTGAGGTCGTTTCTCAGTCGGTGGACGTCCAACACTTAACTAGAAAGACGGTCGTGCTAGCGCTGCTGCTGAAAGTTAGAGTGAAGGCGGTTAATGACAGGGTGAATCGTCCAGATGGGTAGGTGACCTGGAAGTAACTTGTGTAACGATTGTTGGTGGATTTCAATAGCCCAATGAACAGATAGCAGGCAATGAAGCAGTTCCGTACCCAGAATCTGGGACCAGATATAGGTATGTGTCGTAGAGATGGAAAGTAACGTACATGGTATCACCTGTACTACTTTCATTTCAACGGCAGTCATTGTAATTTGATCGAACGCTATCATATGCAGTCGATAAGCTAGCCTCGTTCCTGATTTCATTTTTCCTGACAGACTACCGGTTAGGTGAGGATTAGGAAAACAACTGTCCACTTCATATTGAAGAAAATTACGAAATAGTCGTCTATGTGAAGCAATCTTGATTTACATTCTAATATTATCTGATTGTCTCCACATTTCCTGCTCAATTTCTATATCAGTCTTCTTAATAACGTAGACGCTAACAGCACTCGCCAAATTATACGATAAAAGTGTAGGGCATTAATTGTTAAGCATTTAGTACAAGATAAGTTCCTGAATTGGATAGTGTGTATATATACTGAGATGTTTGAGTTAATAACACTAATTCATTATGTTCAGAGACGGGAATTTCATGCCACTTTATGAGTAAATATGTTTAACTTGTTTTATTTTTCAACATAGCCGTCGAAATAATTAATGAAAAGAAGTCTATCTCTCTACAGCTCAGCTTCCAAGGTGATGATCCAGACTGAATGCTGCCCTAAAAAGAACGTATCCAGCTGCCAAGCTTGTTTATGTCTACTAAACGATCAGTTGTTAAAGACAATCAAAGATGGATAATTTCCCACCTCATGTTACTTCTAACTGTGTCTACCAATTTACGTGTACGTGCCTAGGCACATACATCGAACAAACAGGGAGAAGGGTTATTTTCTGCTTTTCTGAACACCAAATAACCTGGGAGTAAAGTGTTCACAGACATTAAGTGGTGTGATTGCGCGCCATCTATATTGGACAGCAGCCATGTTGTGGACAAGCTAAAGGCGTTAAAAATAATCATCAGGAAAATGAAACCGCCTAGCTTGCCGCGCGGTTTGTTGAGGCGATCGGCATCAAGCAATTAAAATTAAATCTACGTACGCAGAAAGAGACTATGGTGAATCTTGCCGTACCTTCGTAATAACAAAGTATAGAAAGTTTACCACGGCATCTTCTGTCCTGTTTTTCGTCTAAGCATGAATGACACACCTTGCCCTGGTTCCATTTTTCTTGTCTATTTTATAAAAACATACTTTCTTTGATTACTCCTAACCTTACCATATTGTTATACTCTTCCTAGTTAAACTTTGATTTTTCCCACAAATATCTGTTGAACTATGCCACTTTGCTTCCAAGCATAGTCATCTAATTTTCCTATAAATAGTCAATTATTTTCACTCCTAATTATTTAATATAACCTACATCATTCCTGGCTAATGTTACTCTTAGTTCCTACGAATTACTCCTTGTCATCGTGACAGAAAAAGTATGTTTAAATGTCTAAATTAACTTATGGTTTTTGTAATGTTTATGTTGTAGCCAGCCAACCAGCCAGTTGAGAAGAACCTTCGAAATAATAATAATAATATAATAATAATAATAAATGAGCTCATATAACCCTGGCACATTTGTCATTCTTACCTTATGCAAATTAATATTTTGTCAGTTAATTTACGATAAAATGAAATGAAACTGTCCTGACTCAATCCGTTTTCTCACATGATGTCTTCTCTCTCTATTCATCGTTCATTCATCCATTCAAAAGTAAAATCATATGGGTGGGATCAAGATATATTGATTGATTTATCAAAATACAGATAGATCAATGTGGAATATTAATTACTATGAACAGTGTTTCATGCTATGCATATTAACAGTAAACATTCTTCATTGAGATTTATTTACTCATGAATTAATTGTAAACAAAAAAAGAAACAACTGAAATCTCACGTTATGTAAAACGTGTTATGCATAGAATAAATTCATTTCTACAATCACATTTTCATTTTGATTCACTTTCATTGGCATCCAAATTTTTTTATAAAGCAGATGCAATATGATTCTAGAAAGGGACAAATTTTTAGAAGAAACAGTAACTGTAACACGTTACAATCATGTAAGATCCTGCTACAGGACTGGACTACGTCAACTCCTAGCTTAGTGATAGGGAGTGAAGTGATAGAACATGTTGACCACTTTAACTATTTGGGAGGTTGTATCAGCACCAACGGATTGATTGGTGACGAAATCTCAGCACGGATCCAAAAAGCTCGGTCTGCTTTCGCTAACTTACACCGTCTCTGGCGTAGGCGTGACATCCGGCTATCAACCAAGGGACGTGTGTACTGCTCAGCAGTTCGTTCCGTCCTTCTCTGTGACTCTGAAACACGGCCAATACGAGTTGAAGACATGAAAAGGTTGACTGTTTTTGATCATAGACGTTTGCGATATCTTTCTCGCGTTAGGTGGTATAATAAGGTAAGTAATGTTGACGTTAGGCGTAGAGTGTTGGGCAAAGAGGGAAAATCAATCGACGAGGCTATAAAGTTACATAGATTGAGATGGCTAGGTCACGTGCTGCGCATGCGTAGCCATCGCCTCCCCTGACGGGCATTACTAGCTGATATAGGTGCAGGTTGGAAAAGAGCAGGTGGTGGCCAAACAAAAACATGGCCTCATCAAGCCATGAAATCCTTGACAGTTAAACTGAGTCAGGTAGGGAGGGAGATGCAGACTTCCGGGTTGGGGCCCGCCTTCAGGACTCTGAGAATCAATCAATGGCTGGAGACAATAGGTGACATGGCTCAAAATCGTTGTCAATGGCTTACGCAGATGTATTCAGTCTCTGCAATCTTTCATATTCCTATCCATCATTACTCATTCTGTTTCACTCTCATACCTGTCAAAACTCTATTAATTCTCTTCACTCATTTTCTTGTCTACCTTTGTGTGCTATTTGGAACGTGTCAACTCGAACTGCTGCACTTCGGTGCCAAGTTCTATGTTGAATCCAGACACGTCACAATCGGAATCTTTCTCCTGTTCACTTTTATGTATATGAATTTATGCACGCCTAATTGAAGTTATCTAGTTAATGAAATTATTATTTTAGAAAATCCCTTCTAAACGATCTAATTACTGCGTTGTTACTTTTTTAGTAGACGTTTCAACTCACTTTGTAGTCATTATCCGTTTTCATCCTAGACTATTACATCATTGTTCTGGCGTTTGCATGTCATATGTTGACTTCATCCTTGTTATTCGTCTTTGTTCTTGTTTAATCTCTATACTTCTGTTTGTGGTTGTGCGCGATACATTAGTAGTAATGCGTTGTTTTACGATATGATCTTGTTTCAGTGATCCAAGGTCAATCTGAGTCTGGACTTTCTGCTAGAATTGTTTGGTGTCTGTGTGTGTGTGATACATGTGGACATAGTTTTGATCTTACCTTTCGGGGAATATTCTGCTTGATTCTAAGGTTTCATCTTACTGTTGAATTTCTTTCGGTTAAGTAATTTTGTCCCACAGTAACTGTTTAGCATTAGAAAATTATCTAGTCTAACGGAACTTTTGGAGGGGGTTGGGGGGTGAATTTGAATTTCTGTTTTCTGTTGTTGTTGTTGTTGAATAAAAAACTTCAGATTTTACGATGAATAATTGTCTTTTTTCTGTCTTTGGAGCGGTTAGTAACTGTGCGTATCTCAAAGAAGCTTTGATCAGCTGTATATAGTAGGGAGCAAATGTCGATTTCCTGTGTTGTTCAGAGCATAACAAATCGCTTTTGGTCGTTACAGTCGACACTTGAGAATTACTTTACTTAGTGGAAATGATAACCATAAATTCAAATATAGATAAAGGAATAAGGACAGCATTCTATGTGAGTGAGAACATTTGCAGAAATATCAGGCGAAACAGAGGAGAAAATTATAATCTACATCTCGAAATCCGTTAAATACTATAAACACATTCTGCAGGGATAGAGAGAGAGAGAGAATGCAGCGATTTAGTCGGTGGCAGTCGATGTGATTTAGATTCGTAAGGCCTATTTCCGTTTTATCATTTTAAGAGACTTCGCCCCTAACCTGATAAATTGTATCACTTAGACAAGTAGTAGTTTAATTTTAAGTAAAATTAACTTTCCTAAACCTCAGATATTGACAAAATTGAGAATAATGTTTGACAAGAGTCAGCTACATTTTCTTCAATATTTGGCATGTATTACCTTCGTTTATTGAACACGTTATCTTGGATGATTGACAAAATATTGAGGTTAAAGTGTGACGTATTACGTCTTTTTAAATTTCTTAATGAGTGGTCATAAAAATCTGACTTTTATGAATTAAACGGCTGTCATTTCATGTTACATTATGGTTTAGAAGAATTGAGAATTAGGGAAAACAAATTTAGTGAAAATTTACGTTCAGTGAAGAAATTTATCGACAATCAGAAAGTGTTGGCATGGGATCATTACTAGGCTCAGTACTAGCGGAGTTTTTCCTGGTGAAACTAGAAAATGATCCTCTTAAAGATGTAATGCATAATGTTGATTTCTATTGCCGATTTGTCGCTGATAAATTTATAATTGTAAGGAAAGAAAGTGAGACTAAGGACACGTTGAATAGATTCAGTGAAGAACATCCTGGGATAAGATTCACTAAGGAAGAAGAAGAAAATGACTATCTCGTTTTCGGACGTCCATAAGGCTAAGCGAACAACGTATACGACTGTTTCGTAAACCTACTTCAGCTGGACAATATATTCACTTCCTGAATTTTTTGCCTCTACAATACAAACGTAATTTGGTTAGATGTCTGGTTCACTGGGCTAGAGTTATCTGTCCAAATGAGTTACTGAACGAAGAAATCTGAAACATTCTTGGTTTACTTTGCAGAAACGGATATCCGACTAAATCCGTGAACAACCACAAAAACTCTGCAAGTAAAAAGTCAAAGGTGCCAACTGTTCCCAAAAAATCAGTTATCAAAACGTCTGCTAAGGGCCTTCAAAAGGACTTTCAACGCAGCTAAGTTATGCTGTATATTCACTAGCCAACCAATACTAAGTTCAAGAAATAAAGACAAACTGTCCTGCTTCGCCTCTTCCATGTGTATTTCTCAGTTTGACTGATTGTGTGGAGCTGGTTCATCTGTAACAACAGAAGACAAGGGCCAGGCAACAGATCAGTTTTATTACGAAAACCAACAGGTATTTATATGTATTTTACGTACATTAATAAGGCTCTGCCCGCAGAAAGAAGGCGGTCTTCTGATTGGTTGTTTGCAAACAAACGCAGTCTTCTGCTTTCTCGTTTTCGATATTTCTCGGAAATGCGAGCCACTTGTCTGCGAATCATATTTGTCCACGTCTAGGTCAGCTGTGATCGGTTGTTGAATCAGCCTAGATTAATTTCCACCAATCAGCGTAGATCAATGTCTACCAATTGGCTAGCAGCTTGCTCTCACCACACATCGTCGAATTTCTGAATATCTCTTATCTTGTTTTGGCAAAGGTCCCAATAAAGCTGTGTGCATCTAAATATTGACTCATCTCATCGGTACTGGCTGGACATCAAGTTGACTGTAACAAAGCTTCTAAAGTTATCTATCGTATTTCACCCAAATTCTTTCAGGGTCTACAAGTAGGTTTTTTATATACGGCAGAGGCAATCGAAATTCATCCTAGCTAGCTGAATCCGTGCGTTCGAAAGAAACTTTCTTTGCTATGGCCAACTACACAATATGTATCAAGTTTTTGAAAATGATTTTTCCTTCCCCTTGTAAAAATCTTTCGACTTTTTTACAATTCTAGCTAATTCTACCAACTTGTTCTTATCTTAAACAATTCTTCGGAGTCATCCTATTTTTCCTAGACATCAAATTTCCTGATTATGTAATGACTTATTGTTAACGGCTATGAATTAACTTTTCTGGAATTCCGTAATTAATTCTCAACTGTCCTTCAAAACTTAGATATCTTGTTCCAGTCGTTGATAAGGAACTAATTGAAAAGGAATTCATATTTCTTCTCTCAATCTGGTTTTTTATAAATGCATAGATGGGAATTTGGAAATTGCATATTACATAATCCATGTCTATATATATATATATATAATATATCCGCAAGCGCTGTCAAACGTTTTCACTATTGACATGAGACGTTGAAAAACTCTATACATCAATGGTTTGTCTTCTCTTCCTGTCTTCTTGCGTCGCGGTTTCGACGGCACAGGTATCGCGTTGTTGTTGTTGTTAATAATAATAATGAATTGAACAGTAGGCTCGTGAATCGACTAGGTAGTAAATTCGTAAACGCAAACTACCAAGTGCACTAACGGTAATATCAATCAATGGTATACGGTGTTGTCTGTACACACATACACTTACCACTCAATCTTAACTTCTGTTATTGTTAAACGGTGATTTTAACCGTCATTGGCACAGTGGTTAGGACTCTCGCCGACCATGCACATGGTCCGAGGTTCGATCCCCTGCCGGCGCACACCCGATATCTATGGTCGGCCTGTGAAATTTGGGCTACCGATACCCATGCTGAAAATTCCATACCTGTAGCAAAAATACGGTGTGGAATCAAGCTGTAATCAAAATAAAAAAAATTACACTCGCCACAAATTGGTTTTGGTTGTTTCTGGCACACACACACGATTTGATTTTTGTTATTAGATAGTTGAAGGTGATCGGCAGGAAGCCTTGGAGATTGCAGATTCGACATTCTGACGAGTGCCAGCAAGCACGAAAACTATATCTAAGGCTTCCTGCCGATTGCCTTCAACCGTCTAGTAAAAACAATCCTGAGTATACCGTAATGGCGAGCCATCTAGTATGGTGGCAACATTGCAAACTTGATTAATAAAATTCAGCTTGCAGTAAACAAACGACTAGACACATGACACTAGTTAGTGTCCAGTCAACAGGATCTGATTTTAGTTTACATTGGTTTCAAGTATTACTAGTAAAAACAGAGACATTAGGCAGTTTAGCTATTCCCAGTTCTCATTTAGCCTATCGTATTATTTAATGACGTTTCTAATTAGTACATGACAATCGCATTTCATCAACTGAACGATGCAGGTATCTGTGATTTATTAAACATCATAAAGCTGTTCACTGTTGATGACAGCTACTGTAGAATTGTTGCTGAAGACTGTATTTTAGCACTAGTGATGAAAATAATGTTCATATATCTGAAGAAGGGGATAAAATTAACCGCTTCGATGGATCACGCTCATTTTATTTTGTCAAGAAATAGTTTTATTATACATGCTGTAGGAGAATATTGATGGAAAAATCCCATTTAGTCAAAGGGAAAGCCGATGCAAGTGAATTAATAGGATGTATAGACAATCATAACATTTCGCAACAAGTTGAGAATTTGGTTAATGCAACGTTTTAAATAGCTATAATGGTGGCAAATTAAGTGAATCGAAGTGAATCAAAAATTACTAACAATCGAAGTATCAGTGGATGGATATACAAGCTGAATTAACTACCCGAAAAATAAACAGGGTCAAGGTAGAAATGAGGACTATCATGGTATAATGCAGACAGATTAGGACTATGAAAGGCGTGATTCTGTAAACAGAACTGTCCTTTTTGTTTAGGTGCCCGAAGCTTGAGCAATAGAGACGTTTTGGACAGGGTATTTTTAGCCTTATAGATAACTTTAAAGGAAGAGATAAGGTATACACAAAGTGATCTGTGTCGATCAGATGTCCAGTTATTGCACCTTTCATACCTGCTCTTTCACGCCTTCGTAATCACACAGCATATTGTTCTAGCAACCTCCTGAACAAAACCCGCATCGAGCAACCTCCTGAACAAAACCCGCATCGAGCAACCAATGAGCTTAGCTCTACAAGGACACATGGACTTCTTAACAAATAAAGAGTTGATGAACACATTTCTCACCAGTAACTTGAAATTACAAAGTACCACTAGAAGACATCATACTAGGAGTGCAGCTACGTCTGTCCTCAACGATGTTTGAATTCTGGACAGTTGTCCTATTTAAGGGGAGATATATTTCTGGATAGATGGGGGAATTTCACGATTGAGAAGTTTCGCCCCACACCCAAGGAGTGAAGGTATACAGGTAACTCAGTCACAGTTCCAAAAACACGAGACATAAGTAGATTTGTTGAACTAATAAACTCAAAGGTAGTGTCAGCACAATTTACTTGGGAATCCGAAAGTCATAAAGGGGAAGCTAAGTGAAAGTATCTAGATCAATTTTGGCTCCGATGGTGGTGGTTCCCTTATTCGTCAGTGCCCCTTTGATGAGAACCCTATGAAATTTATGCGAGCTTATTGACTCAAATAGTCTCAATGTACCTATACCTACTAGTTATACTTAAGAGATGATACTGAGGTTCAAATTCAATGTCCAGTTTTAATTTAGCAGTTAAATATACCGACAGAAGGATGGAGAGGTAATAGGTTGTCCACTTGGTCAAATACTAACAGGTTACCTGATAGTGACATTTGAGCCCAGTTACCTGCAATCCGTCAGTTCAGAGTTTAGATGTTAAAAATGAAAGCTATATTTATCGTCAACGATAAAAATACTGGGCTAAACGAATTCTGGAAATCTTTAACAACGCTCATGAATCAGCCGAACTTAAAATTCAAGCTGAATCCTTCCTGGATGTTCAACTTTCAAGTCGAACACACAAATCTATACAAAGATCAGTTTGCCGAAAACCAAAATCGAATGGAAAGATGACAGATTCCCACAGTATCATTAGAAAAAGCAGGGAAACAAATATCATTCTCACTGATGCCAAAAGACCCAATCGTTTTTGCACTACATACAGATTGAATAAAGGAATGGAAATTCTTCGGAAACATCCTAATTAAAAATAGATATCCAATCTCATTCATCTATAAACATTGAAACAGAAAACTGATGCTCCATGAAACCTGAATTTTCCAAGGAAACAACAAATTGAAAGTGTGAAATTCAAGAAAGTTACAATTAGTCTTCTCTAAAGCTATCTGTCGAGAGCAGTTCAAAGAACGTTCAACTGCTGCATTTCTGCACCTCATCTTCTCCACACATGCTCTTGTTTCTCAAAACATTAAAATCAAGATTCCATTGGTGGCAACTTTATTGAGTATTTCCTGTAGAGTGAAATATTTGGGCCGTACCAGCCTTATTTCCAAATGATTATTCCTTACTTCACTAATCTTGATGTCACCTTTCTCGATTGTGTAAAAGGCTGCTTGTCACTCCTCGAATTGTCTTTGAGACTACGTTTTATTGGCCTAAATAGCTGCACACCTTTGAAGGGAAGTTATGAAAAGAAGAGATCTGAATTTCTGACTTATGTATTGTTTAAAAAATTAATCCTAAGTCTGTGATGTAAGCGAAATATTATCAACTAACAGAATATACTTCTAAATAACATGAATGGCTGGGTGTCCTCTTGAATAGTCTACGTTTTCAGATTATCTATACAAATTACCAACAAATTTTGACAACAGCCAATAGCATCAGAATATCTGTAAGTACTTGATGATGATTGGCTACACGAAGTCTATTTCATCACACGCCTAAAAAATACTGACTTCATAAACGTAGAGTAGATGATGCCTATGAACGGTGTGCTATTCTTATTCACCTTACTGCTTAACTATTCAACCCGAACTCTAGCATTAATTCCTAAACCAACAAACTATGCCAAAACTACTACAGCTTGTAATCTACCCTTGGATACTAAATTTCAACATGATTATCCATCGTGTTACATACTGACAAGTTGTTTAAAGAGATTTGAGTCACGATTAATAACAAAGCATATGCCTATGCCTGACGTCAACTCAGACGATTGCATTATAGACAGTATAAACATTGAGATAAGGAATGGGTGTGATGAAAGTGAGTATGGCGTTTGGCCTAGTGAGTCAATGGATGAATCCTGTAAGCATCATCGTGAAACACTGACTAATCTACTTGGTTTTGTAGATGTTATTAGCATACAAGAAGGTGAAATTAAGATAAGCTCGAATGAAATATGGGGTACTATGCGTGCATTGGAAACTATTCTTCAACTGATATATACAAATAATCTTGGTGAGGTAAGTTTCGTTTTACCTGTGCGTCCTCAACTTCCACTTACTGTGTTTTTAGAACATTATATTCAAAGGCCTCATAGAAGATAATCCCAAATACTCGTACAGGGGATTGTTAGTGAACACAGCGAAATACTTTATACCTATAGATACTTTACGAAGAACTATAGTGAGTAATACTCCAATACTCAATGATGTGTTTTAGGATACCATGGCAATGGTAAAGATGAATGTTCTACACTGGCATATTACAGATGATGAGTCATTCCCGTATGCTTCATCTGTATATCCTGAACTTTCAGAGAAGGTAATTAGAGCAACTGAAATTGATTATCTTCTTGTTGACAGGGTGCTTTTCATCCACAAACCTGTACATACAATGAATTAGATATCACAAGTCTGTTAGAATATGCTCGTTTACGTGGAGTTCGTGTTATTCCAGAGCTGGACACACCAGGTAGGTAAATGTAACTGATTTTATTTGAATCAACCAGTAACTACTTTTATACTTGTGAATTAATAATCTCAGATTTTTTTGATTGTTAAATGTCAAAGTTGATCTGATAGTAATACACTGTACGGTAAATACTATTGATCAGAACAAACAGTTGTCGAGGCCTGCTAGTTTGATCGGGGTCAATTTGATTATCGGAACATGAGAATTTAGCTAGAGCTGGCATGATTGATGACACTAAATTAAATAGTATGGTAGAAAACTCAGCCAGTGAAATGCATTCACTCTCATGGGACCACAAAATAGGGTGCGATAAGGTGTTAGATAGAGAAAGAGATTCGTCACTGAAACTGTGTTCATGGAGTCAATAGCAGGAATGTGCAGTCTAAATGACGCAATGCCTTTATCGAATATATGTTAAATTACAATAGAAGAAGTCGAGAGTAAGACTGTAAATTTATCAAGTTTTATGAATACATGGATATGATTAGCAGCTCGAAATATTATGCTGTAATAAGTACTATTCACTGCCTTCATTTGGCTGGGGTGTTACTCACGAAACTCTAAAGGGACAAATGACAACACCTGGCACTCACAACCTGACTAGTGAGTACACAGATCTACCCAAGTGAGCCTGGAGACCCTCCACCCATTCGAAACTCATATGGTACATGGGCTCCAGAATTCAAACGTATCGAAAGGCGTATGAAACCATTCTGGTTACCAACAAACTGAGAACTCAATTCCTCTGGTGTCTTGTGGGTCAGACTTCAAGTCAAACGTTCAGCGAGTCGGGCCCCTTAACAACACAATCATCTGCTTCAGTCTGTATGATTGAGCAGGCTCTGATCCCTCCTACAAATTATGACAGTCTATTATTTACTAATTTTTATATTTAGCATAAGAACTTGGTGTTTTGTAGATGTCACGAGATGGGTTTCTGTAATTGGCAGGCAGGTACAATTTGTGTTTTTCTAATTGATTGAATCAAGCAACTAATGCTAAAGTTATGTATACTTGTAACGACAGAAGGCAAGAGTCAGGCAACAGATCCTTTATTAAGGAAATCAACGCATATTTATATATTTGCATGTACATTACTATGTATATTTAAGTAAACAAACACAGTCTTCCGATTGGTTGTTTCTCACGTAAAGTTAATCTTTCATCTATTTGTGACTGTTTCTTGAATGTCAAATCCTCTATATGTTAACTGCATCCGCCTACGCAAAGTCTGCTGTGGTCGGTTTTGAATCAATCTTTGTTCACATTTTCTCACGACAAATCTTGGAACGTAAATATTGACGTAAATTACTGTCTACCAATTTGGCTAGTAGACAGCTCTCACCACATACTGAGTGAAAATTAATGAACAGCCAATGATATGAGAACACTTTTACAAACTGTCATAGTTTGTAAGAGGGATCGGAGCCTGCTCAGTCATACAGACTGAAGCAGATGATTGTGTTGTTAAGGGGCCCGACTCGCTGAACGTTTGACTTGAAGTCTGACCCACAAGTCACCAGAGGAATTGAGTTCTCAGTTTGTTGGTAACCAGAATGGTTTCATACGCCTTTCGATACGTTTGAATTCTGGAGCCCATGTACCTATGAGTTTCGAATGGGTGGAGGGTCTCCAGGCTCACTTGGGTAGATCTGTGTACTTACTAGTCAGGTTGTGAGTGCCAGGTGTTGTCATCCGTCCCTTCGTTTTTTGACTAACATTCTCACCGCGTGAAGTCAGAGTGAGGCTACGAACGCGTGGCTACATGACAACATTTTTAGAGATAGACTGAAGTCTACCCTCCGTTGACCTTGATACGTATTCCGTGATGGCGTCGTGGCATGTAGCATAAATTTTAAAATAGTTTCTTTGTCCATAATGTGTTATGTTGTTAGTGATGTCAGTCAGCTTTGTTCTATTCTTCTCATCTAATCAGAAGTAAAATTTTTCTTTGTATCCCTAATTGCAGGACATACACTTTCGTGGGGAAAAGCATATCCCGATCTGCTCACAGAATGTTATGATAAGTCTGAACCAGATGGAAATTTCGGTCCTTTGAATCCAGCAAGACAATTCACCTATGAGTTTTTAGAGAATATTTACAAGGAAGTCATTCTCAGATTTCCCGATGGTTATATTCATCTAGGCGGTAATGATATCTATCTACACTGTTGGTGCGTTTCTGTTAACCTTTATAGATTTTTTTGAAAGAAATTATGCAAAAATGGCTCCAGGTTGACAAAGGTGAAAACACATACGTTTGTCAGAAAGGGAATGTAACAGTGAAATTGTCTCTGGTTTTTTGATTTCCTGTTGACATATGTATGAGCGAAATAGATTAGCGTTATCTACGCATATGATCCGCTCATTCCAATGCATCGATAATAACACAACTAATAGGTCAAAACTGCTTGTTCAGTGGTGACTTATAGTGGGATATAAGATGTGGCTTTCGTCTCATTTGCTACATATCAACTGCATGTGTTAGCTTGTCTGTGAGTGATGGTATCATCACTGGAGCTCAAACGCAAAAGCATTATCCCCTCTTATTGATATGAGTCCCGAGTTGAACACAGGGCTTCGACAGCACATTTCCACTTCAATATGTTTCCATCAGTCCTATTAAGTTGACTTAACGATAGCCCAATGGCTGTCATGTCCTCATTATGCGATTTCCCCTATGTCACACTTGGACCTACTCCCAACTCGTCGTTCCCTATCCAGTTTCCACTTGACGAACTGGCGTGTGACGCCGTTTGATGGTTTTCTCAGAGCTTTCCTGATTCACCTGTAATTTATTTTATTATACTATGGGTTCTTGGTTGGTTTGTTGCCAGAGTTTCCTGTTTCTAATCCTTCCTTACCCCTCTCATCTTCAATATGAAGTGAATGCGATAAAAGTTTGCAATATCCTGTTGCAATTGCTTTGGGTGACGCGATCATCAAGTTTCTGAAACGTATAGGGGAACTGATTTGATATTGGTGTTGAAAATCTGAGTCTTGTTCCTTATGCTGAGTACAGCAGACTCTCACACTAATTTCAGCTTAATGAAGGCATTTCCATATTAGACAAGTTTATTTTAAATATCACACAGTGATGCAGCATTAACAAGTGCATGATGTTTTGAGCATAAATTATTGCTCACAATCATATCAATTTAGTAACATGGCATTGCATCACCCATATCGGGAATATGGAAAGTGGCAAGAAACTGTGAAGGAAAGATGGAAAGAAAGAAATAGACAAATTGTGAAGCCATTAGACTTAATTGATATGATTAATGGCAATAATTTTTTTATTCCTTTATGTTCCAAGTGGAACATCGGGCTTCAATCTAGAGCTTTGAAGTTTCTGTAGCAGTGCTGTTTATTTTTACGGCAAGGGGTTGCTAGCTTCATGCTCAACCTTCTCTCTTTACCAGTCTTATTCTGGCTTATCGAGGTAAAGGAATGCGTCGGCTAGGGATCGAACCTTGAACCACATGCGTAGATGGCGAGAATTCTACCGCTGTGTCACCGACGCAGTGTGTCCCAGTGGCTGAATGGTATTCGAGCTTGCCTTGTAACTCGGAGGTCCTGGGTTCGAACCCCAGTGGGTGCATACTGTCGAGGAGCAATAATATATGCTCGCAACATCATCCAGTTGTTAATATTGCATCATCACTATGTGATATTTAAAATAAACTTATCTAATATGGAATTACATTCTACCACCACAATAATTAATGGTCTGTCTGTCTTGCATTTTCGATTCTGGCTTTGATACCATCGATGCTGCCTGAGATGATGATGCCTAAATAAGTAAAATAATTGACCGTCTTCAAATGTTTTTCGATTTATACTGATTGGTTGTTGTTGGCAGTCGGGTGACAAGGCACTATTCACTAGGCATTATTAATCCTGATAATCTTGGAGCATTCGTTAAATGAGCCGACGTAACTGAAGGAGGCCTATCCATTCACTCCACCTATGCTAACAGCAAATCACAAACATAGCATGCAAAGGTGGCACGGCGGTTAGGACGCTCGCCGACCATGTACATGGTCTGGTGTTCGATCACCCACCGACGCGCAACTGATATCAATGGTCAGCGTGCTAAATTTGGGCTACCGATATCGCATGCTGAAAATTCCACACTTGTACATAAATACGGTATGGAATCAAGTTACAATAAAATAAAATGAATAAATATATAATTTCAAACCTTATCTGTTGTACAGAAATCAGCTATCGTGGCTTTGATGTTTGAAACAATGTGTGCTGCGTTTGAATCACAATGGGCTAAGCAGCACTCGCGAGAGATTCAATAGCATGCGGCTTTTAAGTGAAAAATGAGCCGAAATCCACATACTTGACTCCGTTGCTCGCTGTTATCAAAGTCGGGTCATTAAAATAATTCAGCAACTAAAACTTTATGTGGACTGAGAAGACCGTCCAGTGATGACACTTTCCAAGTCCTTCAGTGGGACCCGAAATGGATATGGTGAGATAGGCATCCGAGTATAAAATGGAGGAAATCGTGTGAGGTGGCAATTATGGGGCAGCTAAAGATAGCTGCAGAAAACAAGATGATATAAAGTTGTGCTGTTGAATCCTTATGTTCCACTCAGAGCCCAAAGGAATAAGAATACTAGTTTCCTCTCCGTAGTACATTTATACAAACACCTAACATAATTCACTTTATAGCATTAAAAACAACAGTGATTCTTCTTATTTTCAGGAAGTCGAATCCAGAAATAATTGAATTTATGGAAGAGATGCAATTTGGTAATGATTACTATAAATTAGAAGCGTATTATATGGAAAATCTTGTACAGATTGTCTTGAATGCAACAAGTCCTGAGCCCACAAATACACCAATTATATATCAAGAGATATTTGAACATGGATTTAACGTGAGTGAAATGAATTGCTCTAATTTGTTTAAAACCCATAAATATTATTACTTTTCTCTTGGGTTCCCAGTGGAACACAGAACTTCAACAACACATCGTCATTCCATCCTGTTCTCTGGAGTCCTTCTCAGCTGCCCCCTTGAATGCCTATAAGCCTTCATATCCGTCGTAGATGATCTTCTTCATGTTATTTTTGGACTACCCAACTCGTCTCCTTTCACCCACGTTCCACCTGATGGCCTGACATGTGATGCCACTCAGAGTTCTTCACAGTGAGTTTTCTATCCAGCGCCACATTTTCCTGCATATTTGTTGGACAACAGGTTCTTGGTTAGTTCGTTTCTAGAGTTCCATGATGCCAATCCTTTCTGGCTATCTGACCTTCAGTAGTGAGAGAAGATAGCTGACTGATTCTTCACATTCAATTGTCAACAGCTAAGCTGAGATCATGTTTGGATAAATGTACTTTATTGAAATTGATATTCATTAACATAATTCTTAGATGATCACCAGTAGTGCTAGTATATTATACAGTACACACTGCGTATCATCCGTCAGTGTTTGAGAAAGCGATTAACTCTGAAGTGAAATTTTGTGCAAAATTGCAGCAGTTCAAGTTACCTCATTTCATAAAAGCACACACAAATTCCATATTAATTTGTTTATAGGATATATCACATGGTGAAATAGTATTATTTACCGGATTACATTTCAGACACAATTTTTCGTTCATGATCATAGTGGTAGTAGAATTTTCTAGATTTCCGGGACAGGTGTTGAATCATTTCCGTTGCACTTATTCCCAGTTTATTCTGAAAATAAACCTCCTATCGTCAATATCTTCCTCTACCCTGCTATTTTATTTTAGACTACAAGACTGTGTGATTGTGAGTAAATGCATGTAGTGCAAGAGGGAAGGTATTCACCAGATTTTTTATCTCATGAGAGTCAACTAATCTAGATTATGCTACGTTGTTATACTGTACTAATAAAGGAAGCTTTAATTATTGAATCAGCTGAAAATACAAGCGGCAGGGATGATTCGACACCTGTCCCGGACATCTAGAAAATTTTTCGGCTCCTAAGATAAATAAACAGAACTGTAAGTCTCAGATTTCGAAGTTATGTGGTAACAATTCACAATCTTATGAACAATAAGTAGTCTCTAAAACGTCTTCTAGTGAATAAAACTGTCTCACTGTGTGATACTCATTGGGAAAAAGTGCTTGCCAACTACGTACGTGGTCCAGGGTTCGATTCCCTACCCTAGCCATAAGTAAGTCCGGTAAGGAGGAAAGGTTTGCCATCAGGTTAGCGACCCCATCGATTGAAAAAATACCACTACTACTGAAACAACAAACCTCAAGCTTGAAGCCAAATGTTCCACTCGGAACTCAAAGGAACAAAACAAAAAATATTAAAATAATACGGACTACCACAGTGCCTAAGTTTTACGCACAAATTAATTAAATAAGAAGGTAGAGAATAACAGTGACGGAGAAATACTACTTTTTTATTCATTCAAGTTCGGAGTGAAACATAGGGATTCAAGCTAGAGCTTTGAAATTTCTGCAGCAGTGGTTTTATTTCTGCGCAGTAGGGTTGCTAGCCTCATGCTCAGCCGTCTTAGCTTACCTACCTTACTACCGGCTTAGCGAGGTTCAGCAGTGCGTCTACTGAGGATCGAATCCTGGACCATATGAGCCGTGGGTGGCCAGAGTTCCACCTCTGAACCACTGATAAACTACAACTAACCGAAATGTATGATAGGATGAATAACTACATGGAGAATAATGAGAATTTCATACATATGGAAGTTCATATAGAGTAAATGTACTTGCGTCACTGAGGCACATTCCAAACCGTGTCACTAATGGTCTGTGGCTGTTGGTTCCCCGACAGCCATAACCCACCAGTATGCACCTTCTTATATCATTCAGACCGAAAGTCGAAAAATTTATAGACTGATGTCATGTTCTGAATTGACCACTCCTCACTATTTTCCAACATGTCACCATGTTATCTGACACTATTTGACAACTGTATGGATGTTATGCACATTAACGGATCCATCAGAAAGAGAAAAGTTTGTAATACCCCTTGATGCCTCTTCACGATCTCCACCTATGCGTCCAAACTACTGATACCCGTACTGACGAGTTTTATCGAAAGCCCCCTAGTTCCCAGCTAAAATCTAAGTTCGAAGATATGCACTTTCATTACTCACTAGTTGGAAGTATTCTGTAGGAATTATATTATCTAAAAACGCCTTTATTATTACTGTGCTTAATACAACGGAAATACTTTTGCGAAAATGTGTCTTCATAATCCAAAATAAATCTCGAATAAGTTTGTGGATAACCAAATATTGAGAACACGGAAAGTAGAGACAATCTGTGCTGCACAGTGCTTACGAAAAACTTAACACTTCCTGCAGACTATCAAATGAAAAAGATTTTAAACTCCCAGCGGAAACTTCAAATTCAAAACTCAAGTTGATTTTTGTCAAAATCATCCTCACCACTAATGAATCATTCTGGTCTTGACTGTGTTGCTTAACGAATTGATTTTCTGTAAGCAAGCTCTTGTAAATAGGTATTCAGTGATCCAGAGTTCATGTGGTTCTACCTTACTCAGATGAAGTATGCTACAATAGTGTCATCCGATTAATTGTATCTAAAGGCGAAGTTGGAATCAGGAAAGGCAAATCATGTTCTGACCAAATTGCAACTCTACGCATCATCATCGAACAAAGCATGGAATGGTAATCAAACCTCTACCTCAACTTCATAGACTTTGAGAAGGCCTTCGACAGAGTTGACCGCGAAATAATTTGGAAACTAATAAAGTACTACGGCGTACCCCAAATATTCATCAACCTTATTCAACAGCTGTACGACAACGGCACATGTCAAGTGATCCACAACGGAAAACTCAGCGAAGCGTTTGGAGTAAACACAGGAGTCAGACAAGGGTGCTTATTATCACCAATGATATTCCTAATTGTGGTGGACTGGATTATGCGTCAGACAGTGGGGAACGAGAAGACAGGGATATCCTGGACCGACGTGAAGAACCTAGAAGACCTGGATTTCGCAGATGATTTATGTTTGATGTCACACAAAATCGAAGACTGACAAGCGAAAACCGACAAACCGGTCGAAGAGGCAGCAAAGACAGGACTCCAGGTGAACCTGGACAAGACGGAGGTTATGAGAATAACCAAATAACAACAACAACAGCAGCAACATCCAGCGCCAATCACCATCAACGGGGGAGTTTGAAAGAGGTTACTTACAACTTTTAAATAATTAACTAAACTATAAAATGTAATGATGCATATTATTGCATGTGTTATTTGTTATATTATTTATTTATTATTCACTATGACCTAGAAATGGTGTGATTTTGTTGGGGATTTTATTTTTCCTATCAAGTATCAATATTTTAACATTTTATACATTTATATAATTATAAACAGAGCTAAACCATTGCAATATGTAAGAGAAACGCTGAAAATTCCATGCTGTAAATTGTTATTGTTGTGGAATAAAGTGAATTATTATTATTATTACTTCATTCACTTATCTAGGGAGCATTGTCTCAACTACAGGAGGAACGGACGAAGATGTCAAATTAAGAATCGGGAAGGCGAGAAACACATTCATCAACCTGAAACCAATCTGGAAATCTTCGTCACTCAGCCTGCATCAACAACAAAATTCGGATTTTCAATACAAACGTCAAGTCAGTCAGTTCTTCTATACGCATCAGAAACTTGGCGGGTCACAAAGAATATTTTCAACAGCCTGTTGCAGACCCTTATCAGCAACTGCCTTCTTTCAATACTCACGATCAGATGGGCGGAAAGAATCACCAACAAGAGATTATGGGAAGAAAGAAAACAAGAACCAATCACCCAACAAATATGCAGGAGAAAGTGGAGATGGATTGGACACTCGCTGAGCTGAGGAGGCCGTTGGGTGACATCGCACGTTAGGTCATCGCTCGAGTGGAACCTGAAAGGGAAGCGGCGAGTGGTTCGTCGGTGCAAGAGTGACATGGAGGAGATCGTGTGAAGAGGAGTTGAAACAGTATGGACTAACATGGATGCAAGCGAAAAGTACAGCAGAAGACAGAAACAAGTGGAGGCGTGCAGTTGAAGCCCTATGTTCGACTAGGAACCCAAAGGAACAATAAAATAATAATAAAGGGTGAAGTTGATGAAAGGTGTTCCGTTGTTTTGGTTCCTCAGCCGGATGTTTCTGCATTGTCATTGTGTGATTGTATTCCCAATAAGACTCAAACCCAGTGCCTATCTTTCCGAATACGTTATCCAACAGGCCACTTGGGCCACGGGAGCCACCTCCGTTGACATGTCGGCTCCATGAAGCGTAGCCTAGTGGATAATGCTGTATCGTGTGAAACGATGGGCTCAGGGATATAATCTCACTGGGAACACCATCATTCATTTGAGGGTCGGACAATTCCAGCTGACGAAATGCGCATCCTGGATTCCACTGCTAATCACTACAACCAATCAAAGTAATATCATATTAATCTTTAGACATCATTCAACTGTCCATACTTAAGGCTAGGATGTCAAAAAGTACCCAATATTTCAGTCCAATGAGACTACTCAGTGGAAAATACTGAATTTTATGCAGTAACACAAATCTATGACATTTTATCCTTCATTCCTCATTACGCTTTATTTAGAATAATTGACTGTGTCGTAGTACATTGAGAGATTTTTTCAACATTATTATAGCAAGAATCAGACTCAAATTCACAACCATCCTTCCCAGAAAAGTACACTTTACGAGCCTTTCTCGGTACTTATGGTACTTATTGAGCACCTCTAACAGTACAGTGAAAGGCTTAGCAGGCGAGAACTTCTGTGAAGTTTGAAAATTCAGGATAAATGTTTTCAAATAGCTGACAGAATAAGAAAAAAAACTTAAAGATTAAGGTTTCTTAGAATACTGATGTATTTTATTCTGACTAAACTAACTGACATTTTCAATTCTAAGCTTTAAATCTGTGGTTACAAACACGACACTTATAGGAGTACTCAGACTTTGAATATGTTCTTCAGATTTCTGTGTAATCTTACACTAAACATTACCGACAAATGCACCCTCTGTCTGAAGTTCTCCTTGAACACCTTTTCTCATTTCATAGGGTGATAACAGTACAATAATTCATGCATGGATCTCAGAAAATTGGAAACCTGTAGCGAAAAAAGCCACTGAAAAAGGGTATAGAGTGATTGTTTCCGGTGCTTGGAATCTTAATTCTCTGGTATACGAAGGTGACTGGGTGTGGTATTATAAACAGGATATCAGGGGTTTTGAAGGTAAGTAAGTCATGTTTCAAGTAATATTTTCTGGTTATTTGTATGCATTGAGAAAGATTAGGTGTGATTTAGTTTTCGTGTTGCATATTATTAATAATAATAGTAATAGCCAGCGTTTTATGTTCAACCTAAGGAAGTGGGGTTTTCAGCCTTCTATATTTGATAGCAAATTTTCATAAATAAGTTAGTTGGTATCAAGAGAAGTTACAAAGTAATATTGATAATGCGGTGTTTGCCACTGATGATTATCGTAAATCTCCATCATCAATCTCATCCAGTAACTATACTATGGCGTCAAATGCCAAGTAATTCACAATGGAAAGCTCAGAGAATCTTTTGAAATGAAGACAGAGGTAACTAAAGACTGCCTACTATCAGGGAACGATATTCCTGATTGCAGTGGACTAAATCGTGCGAGGAACCGGAGGGACCAATAAGACTGGTATAAGCTGAACTGAAAAAAGACCCAAGAAGATTTGAACTCAGAAGGCGATTTAGGCTTAATGTCACACAAGTTGGCATAAGAAGCAGAGATGACGTCCGTAAATGTGGACAAATTCCTCTGGTTAATTTTGTTTTAATTTTATTTATATTTTGAGCAGATCAGATGCAATATTGTGACAAATGCTGAGAATTCCATTCTGTATCATAAGTACTGTTTTTGGAATAAAGTAGATTATTATTATTATCATTATGATAGGACTTCAAGCAAACATAGAGGAGGCAGAGGGGATAAAGATACCTAAACAACAAGAACAACTAAAAGAGGCGTCAATCACTTTCAACAGGAAAAATTTGAAGGAAGTAACCACTTTCATTGAAGTATCGGTAGTTGAGTGATAGAATACTCGCCAACTACTCACGTTGTCGGGCGTTCGATCCCTGGCCAATCCACACCTTATCCTCAGTGAAGTGGGAATATTGGGTGTAAGATTAGCAACCCCACCTCGTGAAAGAAGAATAGCACCACTGCTACTGAAACTTCGGAGCTCAAGCTTGAAGCCCTATTTTCCAATGGGAATGCAAAGGAATAAAGAAAATTCACTTTCACTTTTCTATGCAGTATCGTTCCAACTACAGGTAGAATTGATGAGCATGTCAAAGGCAGAATTGAAAGTTAAGATAGACATCCTTTGTTCTGAAATCAGTGTGGAAGTCCACTGCACTCAGCATAAAGAACGAAATTCGGATTTTTAACACTAATTTCTATTCACTGCCTCTAAACAGTTCAAATACTTGGTACGTTACGAAAACCATTTCAGAAGGTCACCGTGGAATTTTATCAACAGCTGTCTTCGCTCAACACTAAATATTTGACTAGCGACAAGGAAGAATGGTGATGAGCCAACCAGGATAAAGTGGAGATGGATCGGGCACGCACTTTGCAGACGACTGCGTGACATCACGTACGACGCTTTTTAGTGGAACCAGTATGGGAATTCGGACGTCTGAGAGTAATATGGGGAGATTATGTGAGGACGTATAGAAACTTAATGAGACATGCGGGGTTCAAATAAAGAAAATTGCAGTAAACAGGGTGGAATGTAGACGTTCTAATGAATCCTTATGTTCCAACTGGAATCCGGAGGAATAATAATTAAATATATATATATGCCAATGACGAGAAGTTTCTAGTAATATATTGTATATGATGTCTCCTGCAAAACTCTTGAGTACTGGAGAGACTGATTAACTTTCGAAAAGGAGAGATGAAGATGATTGTGAAACATATATGGGAGGCGAGAAATTAAGAAAAAACAAGCGGAAACATAAGAAATTTCTCAAATTGAAGTCTCAGGGCAAGGTTTTCATACAAGTTTGTATCATTGCCTGGCACAAGATATTTCTTACGGGATACTCAATTTCAACTGTGGCAACAGTCCATGAAAATCACTAACCATTGGTAAGTTAAGCCTTAATATAACCCACTTGCCACTTAGATTAGAATTTCAATGCAAACTTCAGTTAAATTATTACTCGGTATTCAATTAAAGGATGATACCAATATAGTCTGTGCAGTGAGGTGATGTCAGTCAGTCCACGGATATTGTTTTTAAATGCTGGAAGACTGCTAATTCACAGACTCGCTCTTCTTTATTATGTCATTTAAAGGTTCACCTGAACAACTGGAATTAGTGATCGGTGGTGAAGCTGCTATATGGAGTAAATATGTGGATGAAACAAATCTAATACCTCTAGCCTGGTGAGAATATTTTACAAAACAGTTTCTCTGTTTACTCACTGAATTCTGTATGCATTCATTGTTATTATTAGTATTAGCCCATTGAGTTCCTAGTGGGAGACACATCTCCATCGTATTCTCTTAGTCACCATATTTTCCAGCCAGCTCCACGTCTTCTCGCAAGCTTTTATATCCTCTTCGTATAGTCCTTAAACCTCATTCTCAAAAGCCCACCTCGTCGCCTCCTCTAAGTGTTCCATTCGAAGGTTTATTGAATGAAGTCACTCAATGGTCTCTTCGATGTATGTTCACTCCATCTCTAGTACCTTCTGCATACTGTTTTATTCTTTGGTTCTCTGCTTGAACAGCTTGTTGCTTAACATTTCTGACTAGCTCCCTGGCTTTCATTATCCAGTGTGATGCAATATGTTTTATTTTCCTTCACGTTCCCCAGTGGAACATAGGGCTTCAAGCTAGTGGCTTGAAGTTTCTGTAGCAGTGTTTACTTTTACAGGATCAGGTTGCTAGCCTCATGCCCGACCTTTCCTCTTTACCGGCTTTTTATTACTGATTTGGCGAGGTAAAGGAGTGCGTCGGCCGGGAATCGAACCCCGGACCATGTGCATGGTCGGCGAGCGTCCTAACCACTGTGCCACCGACACTACGATGCAATATGTGATGCAGAATAATTAAATCGAAGATGGAAACTTGGATGAAATGAGGATTCGAAGGCTGTCCCCCTGAAATCAACTTACATAAACCTTTTGGGGATATGCTGACATTTTATCCTCTGTATACAATTTATTAACTAAGAAAATTATCCCAATTTAATATACCCACTGAAATAAATTCAATGCAGGTCAAATGGATTTAATGAGCAAATGGGTTTCAAGTTATGATTTACTTATCTTCTTGTTGCAATAATCCGAACGAATAAAAATCACGTAAAGGCTCGTTTGATGGTGACTAGCAGTAGAATCCATCAGATGTGTTCTGTCTTATTTTGAACTTGTCAACCTAGATGTATTACTTTAATAAGACTCGAATTCAACATCAGTAGTATCAAATGCCAAAGCATAACTAACCAGGCTACTGGGCCAACATCGCTACCTCGTAACCGTCGAGTATTATTTGAAATGATATATCTGTGATCGAATTGTCTGGCAAAAGAAGCTAGTGTGGCGAAATGACTCTGAAAAATTCGGTTCATATATATATGATATATGCATTAAATAAAGTATAATAATATTTCAATAGTTTACAGACAGTGGTAAGGTTTGTTCTTGGTAATATTTCGAGCAAAAAGCAGAAAAACTAAATATAACGAAGGAAGAACTAAAAGCACTTCAAGACATGAAAGCAGACAAATCCACTGTCATTACTGAAGCAGACAAAGGAAACACAACAGTACTACTTAACAAAACGACATATAATGAAAAGATGAATAAACATTTACAATCTGGACCCTATACTCCAATGACGAAATCAGCAGAAACAGTCACAAATGAAACAATGAAAGAAACAGCAAAAGTACTTAGACAGATAAAAGAAGTAATTAGTAAGCCAAAATGGTTTCAAATTATGCCAAAATCATGTAATATACCTAGGATATAGGGCAAGATAAAATTGCATAAAGAAGGATATCCAATAAGACCGATTGTAGACTTCAGAAACACACCAACCTATAGGCTGTCAAGATTTCTCTCAAGAATACTAAGACCGACGAGAGACAATTCAAAAGCTAGAATTTGAATTAGTGAGACGACTAAAAACCACTAAAATAGAAGAAGAGGAAATGTTAGTCAGCTTTGATGTAAACAGTCTTTATACTAAAATACCCATTCAAATGGCCGTGAATGCACTGAAAACGAGACTAAAAGGAGATAATGACCTAAAAGACGGAACACAGTTATCCGTAGAGGAGATAATAAGAGGGGGTGGAACTCTTTCTGACAATAACATATTTTACATTTGAAGGAAAAATATACCAACAAAATGAATGAGTAGCCATAGGATCGCTAATCTCACCAATAATAGCTGACATATTCATGGATTTTGGCGAAGAGAATGCACTCAAACGATTCAGTTCATGACTAAAATGTCGGTGGAGATATGTAGACGACAGGTTAGTAATAATGAAAAAGAATAATGTTGAGAAACTCTTCTCACACATAAACAGTCATGTCGACTCAATGAAATTCACTATGGAAATAGAGAATGAAATTGGGGAACTACCTATGTTAGACTGTAAAATACAAAGAGTAACAGATGGTAGCATAAAAACGACGATATATGGAAAAACTACACACTCTGGAAGATTCCTTGATTATCACTGAGCTCATCCACTTATGGTAAAACGAGGATTAATATAACGTCTTGCAGAGAGAATTTGCAGACTTCCGACAACACCAGAGGACCAACGTGAAGAAATAAACATCCTATTCAAAATGTTACTCGACAACAACTACCCAAAAGAATTTATCAAAGATAATATAAAAAAGAAAAAAATAGGGTAAAACTGGAGAATGACAAGATGGAAGAATGCAAACAAACAGTCACAATACCATACAAAAATGGCACATCAGAGGCAATTCGAAGAAACCTCAAAAATATTGGGATTCGCACGACGTTCAAACCGACGAATCTAATTAAAAATAAAATAAATCAACTGAAAGATCCCATAAAAATGATGGATAAAAACAATTTGATTTACAAAATATCTTGTGCCGAGTGTCCGACTAAATATGTGAGTCAAACGTCTATAGCATCACTGAAAATAAGGGGGAATGAACATAAACGCCTAACTAAAGATCAACACTAGCTTACAAGAATTTAGAGAAAAATTTATCTCTAGTTGCACATGCATGGGACAAAAAGCAAAATATCGATTGGAACAATGTTTGTACTCTGAAAACTAATATGAACAAATGGAAAGAGAGACTTATAACAGAATCTATATTCATTAAGGTCACACCGGATACATGTAACAAGAGTGACTCAGTACAACTGTCAACAACCTGGAATATAATTCTGAATACACAAAAATGAATGAGCAAAAATAATGAACTATATATATGAGTACAAATCATAAATGTGTGAATTAAAAAACGTAGCAATTCGAAAAGTGGTTTGAACACCGGCAGTAATTTTGCTCGAAATATTACCAAGATCAAAACTTTTCAGTGTGTAAGCTACTGGAATATGATTATACTTTATTTGATCTAATCCACAATGCTCAAACGTTTTACTGGCATAACATACATTTAAAACAGTTACTCCCTTTTATAACTTTTGATAGCATTATTAGAAGACGGAGATTATCTGAAAAATGTGTTGTAATTGCGCTATACATTTCCGACAATCTGATCACACATTTACTTGTCAAGTCAATATACATGGAAAAGTTAAATTAAACAAAGTGACAAAAAAAGAATTAAGAATAATTAACACAAACGTTTGGTAATCCAATCAAATAAGGATTACCAAGGTAGATTAAGAGTAATAACAAACTGTTTTTGAATACACAAGAGGGGCTTAAGTTTATGGATGGCTATAGCCTCAGCGTATTTCAGTAAACGTCCTTGACCGTTTTTATAGATGACCTTAAAGGCTGAGTTAACATCAACCTTATGGTTCATTTCGATTAGATGTTTAGCTATAGACGAAGTTGGTAGTCTGACACCTGCATCTATTGGCTTGTCACAATTCATCTGTTTTTCTAACCAGTTTGGGATATGCTCCTCCACCCTCATGTGCAACGCGCGATTACTCCTCCCTATGTATGTATGTCCACACATACACGAAAATTGGTAAATTGTGTGGGATGTGATATAACCACTTGTGCACTTTTGAGATTTCCAGTGAAGCATATTTTTTGCTTTTTCCACAATTACAAGTTGGGCTGCACAGTAGGTTCTACGGTTGATGGAATTCAACCTTTGTCTCAAAATCCTACTATTTATTTCCTCATATAATGTGTGTGTGGACATACATACATAGGGAGGAGTAATCGCGCGTTGCACATGAGGGTGGAGGAGCATATCCCAAACTGGTTAGAAAAACAGATGAATTGTGACAAGCCAATAGATGCAGGTGTCAGACTACCAACTTCGTCTATAGCTAAACATCTAATCGAAATGAACCATAAGGTTGATGTTAACTCAGCCTTTAAGGTCATCTATAAAAACGGTCAAGGACGTTTACTGAAATACGCTGAGGCTATAGCCATCCATAAACTTAAGCCCCTCTTGTGTATTCAAAAACAGTTTGTTATTACTCTTAATCTACCTTGGTAATCCTTATTTGATTGGATTACCAAACGTTTGTGTTAATTATTCTTAATTCTTTTTTTGTCACTTTGTTTAATTTAACTTTTCCATGTATATTGACTTGACAAGTAAATGTGTGATCAGATTGTCGGAAATGTATAGCGCAAATACATCACATTTTTCAGATAATCTCCGTCTTCTAATGGTGCTGTCAAAATTACATACATTAACATAAAACCAAAAACATGAATAAACAGGGCTATAAATCATGTTCTCAGTTGGTATTACACCGAATCACATAGTCAGAATGTCTTATATTCAAAAGCTGTTCACACAAAACAAACAGCATGTTATAGCTGTTGATAAAACGAGCAATCTAAATGAGCCTGTGTGCACTAAACATTTCGGATGAGCTAAATGAGTTTTCGTTCTAAGAATTTGGCACTTTTATCATTTACAAAATACTTCATCTATTCAAATGCCCAAATCTGCATCAAGTAAATTGTAGACGAAAGAAATTCGATGACAGAGAATAAGCTGCCAGTCAAAATAATTTCATCTTATTACACTAATTAACCTCAGCTTACACCGGTATTGATATTCAACATTGGTCATCGATAGTCACTGCTTTAGTGGAGCTATTTTTGCTCATAATTGTGGTAAGTTAGTTTCCCCTTGCGCTATCATTAAATGGGTAGGTATGTACCTCTTGCTGAAAACAACTACTTGTTCTACATCACAGAATCTCTGACCCTTCTTTTTCTTGTTAGCCCTACTTAGTCTGACGTTATTTAAGTACAACTAGGTCTATAAATGACAGTGGTGTAGGTCAATTACCCTGTCGATTGACAGTCTTTTCCATTGTTTATACTGATAAACTCGTATGTCCTAGTTTGAGAGTTTCCATCAGCACATACCCATGGTTATAACGAGGACCAAAAACAGGACATTTAGATTATGACATAAGCTGACTGACCATTCACCCACTGAGACGTACTCCAATGACCTTTGGATTCTGACTTCTGCCGACTTTCAATGTACAGTACCAACCGTCAGTGGTTACAGTTAAATTCATGGATAACTTTATTCTCCTTAGCGGCTGAAGGGTAAACTGAGTCGTTTCGTGACCTAAATGGCATGGATTCGATTCCTTGTGGGGTCATGGGTGCACACTGTCAAAGAGTCGCAAACCAGGCCGAAACAGCTTCCCAATACTTCCTGGTTTATAGTGTTTATCTAACTGTTGTCTTTTTATGACGTCATGTGAAATCGATCAAATACTTTTAAACCAACACTTCGAAATCATGTTAACATTCATTCTATCGTAACTTAATACATAGGTGCACAATAGTGTTAACGTTCTTTAAAGGCACTTCTGTGAGACAACGTTATCCATTCTCCTTCATCTCCCAAGTTTTTCCGGGTTTCTCAGACTCAGACCTACTGAAATTTATTCATAATCGGTACGTAGCCAGTTTCGTTACTATGACGACTGAATTTCATAGTGTCACTTAACTAGCTCAGTATTTCCTCATAACATTTTTGTCCGCATAAATCAATTCCAACAGGACTGAATAAACTGTCTGGAGAATGAACGTGTATGGAGATGAAAATTAAAGTTGTATTCTGCATATTTCTCTCTCTATCTCATTACTTTTCCTTTGATTTACTGAAAAAATCAAGGCCAAGAGGAGCTGCTGTAGCTGAACGTCTTTGGTCAGAAGATATTGGAGATGTACAGGATTTTCGTCAACGATTAAGTGAACTTCAGTGTAGAATGCTTAAGTGAGTTTTGTATTTAACCAAGATTTTCTGTGCATTTATTTCAAAAATTACACTCTCACATATGCCTTTAGCACATCATAATTTTTTATGTCTTCTGATGTTGAATAATCTCTAGAAATGTCCTAAAATATACATCTCCTCATTATGCATTCATACGTGTAATCTTCCCATTTATGTATTTCGAGTGGATTCATCAAACACAAATACATGAACAACTTGGATGGATACGTTCATATCATCATGATTATTAACTTGAATTTACTCATTTGGCGAAGTATTTCAACTATTTCAAGCTCCTTTTAACTTTGCAGATGACTTTAAATGAATACTCCGCGCATAATGAATGGCCTGTGTTGACTATATGTTCAATTATAGCACTCTTTATTGATCCACTGTTACCTTCTAGTAGCCAATCAGGATAATGTTCTTTGACTCTTTTGGATAAAACACTCATCGAACGACCTATTTACCTCGCTCAGCATGAGTGAGTAAATTGGAAGATGCACATAGAAGTAGTCAGCTGTGATAGTTTATCTTTGGGGTTGTTGAAGAAGAATGGGCGGCTTGAGAATACGAATCGTAACTTAGCATCAGGGAATGTTTTTTTCAGGGAGTTAGGTATTCTTCTGCTTAAGATATTGGCCAGAAGGTCGCATTTGAACGCCCGTGATTCATGTATAGCATCTTCTTAGGCAAAGAGATGGGTTGTTCTTTGTTGATTTTCAGCTTTATATGTTTATCTATAAAGCGTGATGGATAGCCATTCTCAAGTAGTGTCTTCCTCAAAAGAGTGATCTCCTCTTCTGCTGATTCGGAGCTGCATATTCTGAGGATTTTGATGGCAAGAGATATCAAGTTATGATTGAAGTTGATTGGCACCCAACTGTAAACGTTTTTCAGCTGGCAGTTTCACGTAGTCTTCCGATATATTGATCTCTTTAGAGTTCCATCAGTCGTTTTTGTTAGTCAGATGTCCAGAAATGAGATTGTCTCTTCGGTTTCTGCTTCAATTGTAAATTTGATGGCTGGGTGGCAGCTATTAAAAACTTGAAGGACATTATCCAGGTCACATTTGTTATCACAGATGATAAGTGTCATTGACGTACATTTTGTACACAGAGAAGTTGCCTATTGTCGATTTCAACAGAACATTTTCCAAACTCACCATGAAAATATCTGCAGGTAACGGGCCTAAAGGCGAACCCATAACCATAAAATCTTGCTTCTATAAATAAAACCATTGAATGTGAATAGGACGTTCGAAATGCATCTGAGTAGAAGTCCTTTTCATATCGTTCTCTTCCAAGTACTTGCATAAGAAACAAATTGTTTCCGTAATCGGGATATTTGTGAAGAGAGATTCTACATAGAGTGATATCATGCGGTTGTCGCCCACTTTCACATCTTTGATACAGTTGACGAATTCAAACGTGTTTTGAAGAGATTATTTTGGAATTTGTTCTCTAACAGACTGTAGGAGTTCTGCCAGCCATTTTGCACTTGGATGGTTCGGAGATCCGGACATGTCAGAAATAGGGCGCAACGGAAGTCCTTGTTTGTGGGTTTTGGGTAATCCATATAGCTGGGGTATTATGGAATCGGTTGGTTGAATGCTGTCGTAGATCTTTTCAGAGATAAGTTGATCACTTTTAAGCTTTTTCAATATCCCAGTGAGTTGCATTTCTGTTATTTCTGTTTCGTCTTTCTCTTTGTTAGACGCAGTGAACTTATTGTTGTCTGAAAGAATTGCTATCATTTTATCAATATAGTCCTTTCTATTCATTGGACAAAAATATCAGAAAGGTTGTATCACAGGTTAATGAAATGATTAGTGTAAAGACAGATTAACATATAGATAATAAAACTTTGTGCAGAAAGTCATTCACACCCAAATACTTTGGGAAAGGCATTTTTATCATTCAAGAAGAACTCCTACAAAAACTCACTTCACATTGAAGTGACCTAAGAAGACGTTGTCAAGAAGGATAATAAAAACTTCACAGTTTAACTATTTAGTCCAGACGTAATGGTTCTCGAAACGGCTTTTCCTGATTACATCTTATTTAAGAGAACGTTCTAGCCTGTAGTAGAAGAGGCAATTAGAAAAAGTTAAAGTCTGTCAGGTTGCTAAATACCATCGATAAGAAGCCGCACTATTTGGTTTCTGGTTTATTGGTATTCATCAGCAGGGAGTTTTTTTTAAACTGGAGATACTGATGTTGCTTAATAGATTCATACTTATTCCACCCAGTGTCACAATGTGATATATCGGTATCGTGACCATCACCTCAAATAATAATGATGCCATCCACATGTCAACCATACAACTGAAAATTATCAGTGGTCAACTTAAGTGAACCATTCTCGAGGCTTTCCATGAGGCGGTCTACTAACAGTAGACCTGAGGGAGTTACAATTATAATCCCACTTTATTTCTTCAAACAACGTCGTTGAATGTGAACTGCGCATTAATCGTACATTTCAGTAGTAGTTATTTTAAACGAACTGTTGGTAATCCGATATTCCCCTGACTTTCGTCTTTATATTCACTAATATTAAAGAAAGTTTTCATGAAGGGAACGTCGGCGGATAGTGATTCAGTGTCAAGAGAGAGCATATTCTTCTTTGGTACAATGATATCTTGTGTACAGTTGATGAAGTGAAAGATTTCGCGAAGCAAATGGTGGCACATATGTTTTCTTACAGGTTCTAAAATATCATCTAGCTTTTTAACAGTTGAATGGTTTGGGGAACCTAACAAGCCTAAAATTGAACTCAGTGGGATACCGGCTTTGAGTATTTTCGGCAAACAATATAGTCCTGATGATATTGATCCTGTTGGTCGAATGTGATCACAGATAAATAAACAAAAACTTTCACTTCAGTTTTAATTTTCTGTGGAAATGCAATTCTGCCTTTCAAGGGCTTCAAGCTTTGGAGTCTCAGTAAAGATGCCATTGTTTTTCAAAGAGTAGTGAGGTCGCTAGCTTCGTACTTCCTTTTTTACTGAGCTTACTACTGGCTAATTAAGCCGGCATAGGTTGGGAACTGATCGTCGAACCTCATGCATGAGTAGCAGAACTACTGACTCACATGAACACAGTTGAGGTAGACCTTTATCCAACAGGATAATTTCTGTCTGAAAACGTAAAATAAAGTGCTATCAGCTACACTGTTTTAAAATGGTTATCAGATGGAGTGTATGGACAAACTTCAGTTTTCCGATGACAATGAGGCAACCCTGAATATCCTTCTATTGGTAAAGTACGACTGGTAGAAGGCGTGGGGGTAGCAAATATCCTTGCAGTGGCAGGATTCAAATAACCGACAGCCCCCTAATTCCTTCGCATATCATTTTACTAGCCCTGACATTAAAAGCTGAATTACGAGGGTCAACTGCTGTCCAGGTCACCATTTCACTAATTATTATTATTATTCCCTTGGGTTCCGAGTGGAACATAGGACTTTCTTCTATTTTCTGTCATCCTCTTAAGCTGGTTAGCTCTACGAATGCACATAATATCTCATTTTCTCCTTTCCACACGATCTCCCCCAGGTCATCCTCGCACCGACGACCCACTCATCCCTTCCCATTGAGATTCCAATCGAGAAATGGCCTGGAGCACGATGTCATTTGTCGGTCTCCTCAATACATGCCCCATCCATCTCCATTTTCTCCTTCATATTTGTTGTGCAATCGGCTCCTGGTTGATTCATTCATTGTCAGAGTTTCACCTGACTAATTCTTTCTGGCCATTCGATCTTCAGTATGGATCAAACGTAGCTGTTCATAAAAGTTTGCAACCTGTTGGAATTCCTCTTTGTTACACGTCAAGTTTCCTACCCTTATAGAAGAACTGACCGACTTGACATTGGTACTGAAAATTCCAATCTTGTTCTTTATGCCGAATAAGTAAAGAAGATCTCCAAACCGCCTTCTGGTTGATGAAGGTACATCTTGCTTTTCCGATTCTGGCCAACTTTGACATCTTTATCCATTCCGCAGGTGTATTTGAAACCGTGTTTCCTAGATAAGTGAAGGAAGCAACCTCTGCCAAATATATCCCATCAGGGGTGATTGGTGGTTGTTGTTGTTGTTGTCACTGCTGCTGTTCGTTGATGATCTTCATCACCTCCGTCTTCTCTATGTTCATCTGCAGTCCTGTCTTCGCTGCCAGACAACATCTTCTGCCAGTTTGTTGGTTTTCGCCTGCAAGTCTTCTAGTCTGTGTGACATTAAACATAAATCATCCACGCGTGAAATCCAGATCTTCTAGAGTCTTCTTATCGGTGGTTCAGCGTATTCCTGTCTTCTCACTCCCAATGCACAGTCTGCCGCATAATCCATTCCACCACAATTCAGAATATCATAGGGGTAGTAGTGGGAAGCCTTGTCTTACACTTGTATGCACTTCTAACGCCTTGCTGAGGTTTCCGTTGTGGATCACCTGACACGAGGCATTGTCGTATAATTGCTGAATGAGGTTGGTAAAGACTTGGGCATCGCACACCATTTTGTTGAAATAGTTTCCTAATTACTGCTCAGTCAACGCTTTCTGTCAAAGGAATTCTCGAAGTCGACGAAGGAAAGTTAGACAGAGGTTTAACTGCCATTCTATGCTTTGTTCGGTGATGACCATGCAGAGAGCTGAAATTTGATGAGCATATGATTTACCTTTCCTGAATCCAGCTTGTTCCGGTAGGTGGTGGAGTTCTGTGTCCAGTGCATGCTTTATTCTCTCCAGGATGAAGCGATTCAGAGCCTCTCGACCCATGATGAGTTCTTTTCCTGTATTATCTGCTCCCGGTTCGGCTTGCATTCATATCGCCCACAAGGATTTTGATGTCACCATTTGGCATGTTGTCCATTACTGTTTGCAGTTGTCTGTAAAAATGCTCCTCCTTTTCTTGTTCCGGGTTGTTTGTAGCACTATGCGTAGCATTGGATTATTGCAACCCTCCTTCCTTTGGAGTTGAATCTGTCTGTCATAATCTTGGATGAAGTTGGTTCCCGCTGCACTAGAGCTTTGGCTGCCATTGGTAACATCATGACAGCCACTCACTACCTCAGTGTGCTTGTGGTTGTCGTCTGGGTGACCAGACCGGGGTGGATTACTGACTCTCCAGTTGACAGTTTTGACAGTCCACATCCATTACATCTGCTGTCACAGATTACCAGCACTTCTATGAAATATCTTCGCATTTCTTTGGCTACCTGAGCAGGTTTCCCAGTCACCCTCTTACATTTTACGCACGTTCCACGTCCACATTCTTATTCTTGCTTTCATTGAGAGAACACATATCGGTTGGCTGACTGGCTTCCCGAAGCCAGCGTTTCACCAGTACACTGTGTCATTTTGCCTCTCCGGTTCCAGTGGAGAATAAATTTCTATTTGAATTTTCTGTATTTTTAATACATACTTTATGCGTTGAAGTTTCACAAGCAGTTTGATAGGTTTAGTGGTGTGGGGTCGCTAGCCCCACGCCCAACCGTCCCGGTCTTGGGACCGGCTGAAAAACTAGGAGCTAGTTTACTAGACGAGGTTTACATTTCACTAAAATAATCGTAAATTATCCTAAGTGATAGTTTGAAGAAATGACAAACTGACTGTCCGTTTAACACCTCATCAGCTAATTTGGGATGTTTCAGCTTATCACACATCTTCTCAGAAGGACAGAGACAGACGGTGATTTAAGTGTAGAAGAAGAAGTTTAACCTTTATACTTCTATTAAACCTAATTGTTGAGTGGCAGTTTAGTAATTGAAAAACTACCAGTGCGTATCCTGCAGAAACTCGGATATTTAAATTTCGTATGGTACAATTCTCAAACCTACTGAACATTCCATGTCCTATTTAGAGTGACTTAACAGTCGTTGTGTAAGTAATTAAAAAGATGAAGTCGGAAAAGTGTCTTATGACGACTGAAAATAACCGGCTCTCGTCTTAGAATAACCGCGAAAATTCTTAGTAACCAACGTATTACATTATAAAATGAATTCACTTCATAAAGAACAGCCATCAGAAAAGATAAACCATTTTAGTAGAAAAAACCCAACTTCCAGTTATTCCTTCCTTCTTATGGTAGCAACATTTCTAAACGGTTCAGTTTAAACATAAACGCCTCCAACCAACATGTCAAGAATACCACAGTCAAACCAAGCTAACATACATCTAAACAATTTGTGGTTTGTATTTAACTGGTGGACGGGGACTAGCAGTGGAATCCAGGATGCGCATTTCGTCCTATTTGGGACTCGTTATCTGGATGTATCTGCATTTCTCAGTGAGTGACGATGTTCCCACCGAGGCTCGAACCCAGTGCCCATGGTTTCAAACGCCAAAGCGTTATCCACTAGACCACTTGGGCCACGAGAGCCACCTCTTGTGCAACGGGCCATATTGATTTAATAAAATTTTGGATTTTCCCGTCGATTGATTGGACCGAAGTGCTCGTCAAAGCATCTGCTCAAGAAGCCGACATGTCAACCTGAGACCGAGCACTTCGGTCCAATCAGTCGATGGGAAAATCCAAAATTCAAATAAATTTATGGTTTCCCAAACTCCCAACAAATGTTACACAGTTTTATTTAAAATTAATTCTATTCAAACATTTTATGGGTGACATTTCAAAGACAGTAAACCCTAACTCTGCTACAATAAATTGACATGACAATGTACCGTTTATAGGCATTCCGTCTATGTTGTTCAATGAGAGCTGTGCCTTTTAACCAACAGTAACTCACCTCTCTGATTTGATAAACACCGAGATAGTTATATGTGTTTTGTTTTTCTGAATACATTTCAGAAATAGAATTAAAGGTCATCCAGTAAATGGACCAGGATTTTGTCCACCTTAAAACTACCAAACTGGACAACCGTGATGTTAACTTTCTACATTCTATACCGATGAGAAACAGTGTGAATAAATTTTCTTACATCCACTCTGCATAAATACTTGTTCTGTGTCTAATTAATTGATTTATCATTCTGATTTCTGCTCAAACATTGTGTTTGTGAGGAGTTAAATAATTTCATGCTATATTCTGTTAAAAAATAAGATCAGTTAAAGAACTATCCAAGATTTAGTCGCGTTCGACAGCTATTTGGTTATAGTTTCCGACTGCTCAACAGTAAACATCTGTAACCTATCCAGAAATCAAAGTCAGCATACTGAGATGACGAGTGTTAAAAAAATCAAACGTGACATCGGTCGTATGACCAGTGGAGTCTTCCATTTCGCGTGTGAGAATGGGTAAACACCGACGAAGTCATGCTGTCCAGCAAATCAGCAGAACTTAGAATTTAAGGATCATTCGATTCCACCCCACTATCTGAATATAAATATTCTAGATTTTTGACTTGAAGGTTCTGGTTATGATCTCTGGAGACGTTGTGGGTCCTCATCTACTGAAAAGACCCAAAATGAAAGGAAATGGCAGTCTAGCATACCTGAGATTTCAATACTTCTCTAGGCGATGTCAACTTACCACGATATCAACCCTGTATTATGACTAACAAATTAGGAAAACCACCAACACCGTAGACTAATGACAGTTGATAAGCAACTCAACTTACAAATTCTGTCACCCATCTGATCTCTACTCCTACAAACCGGTTGACTGACTGCGATCATGATTCTCAAAATATAAATTTCAAATTGATATGGGTTTAATCAGTAATTCGATTTCAGTTGCATTTAGTGCATAAATTTCCCTTAGCGATTCTGAACAGTAACAGTAGTATGTGCAATTATGTATGTAATGCAGCCAAGCAACTTGGAGATTAATCAGATTCATCTTCAGGATGCATACATTTAGTGGAAAGCCTTCTACTGTAGACGCACTCACCAGGAGACGCTCTTCCAGCATTTTCTGAACATCTAATGTTTTAAATGGTGCTGTGTGTCTACAAGTTGCCTGACAACTGCACTGTTTCACTATTTACCGCTCAAAGGACAGCTTTCTTGACATGTGCGGAAAAGGCGGAAAGACAAACTGCAGTTACACTTTCTAGTGTACTTCCCACCTCAAGTGCGTGCAAATTCATAAACGAAACTGCCACTAATATCAACACTCTATTTATGCAATATGGCTAGGCTTAATTAATATTCGATACGGCGTTAAAGTATATCTGATGGGAAGACTCTTTTCGATGTCTTTGTGATCACTAAAAAATGTTCCTTTCTCGAGTGGTAACACTGTTATCACAATCATTTCTTTTGAAAATGATCCCACAGAATTCTGACTGACGAAACCGTATCAAATTAAAGTACCTCCAAATCATCACACCAACCAACTCAGCAGCAAATTTCAAAGTTAATGACTCCAGTATAAATATTTTCACGAGTTTAAATCGTTTGATGAACGACAATTATCTTTATTGAGTGTTAACTACTGAACAATATTCGCCGATTGTGTGGTATATCCAGTTGATCTCGGAGGTCATATTTCCCGTCAACCTCAGTTCACCAATGAAGTTGGTTGTTCCCATTTACGTGCTTCAGTGCAACAGTGATGAAAATAACGAAAACACTATTCGCAAGTGTAGCCAATTTTGTCGAATCAAAACTATTTATTACACATGAGTGTTTGAAACACTTCCAAACTGACATGAGTTAGACAATCACTGGATACCAAGAAGGATTATACAAGTGCTTCACTTTAATTCACAGCTCTTCAGTAGTTGACACTGAGGTCAACTGCTGACGAAATCTACTTCGACGACTTTCGAATCTCAATATATCAAGGCTTCAAATGATTGTTAACTGAATTCCATCACCTCCTTCCTACTCTCATTCAACCGAGTATCATCACAACTTATTATTTTCAGTTTCTGTGATACAGTGTTGTCAGAAATGTTTTCATTATAACGTCATCACTAGTCGATTTATACTAAGGTGTAATAAGAGATATTTTGTAAAATAAGTTAATCGGATTATATCCAACTCGTACTTCAACACACTTCACTTCAACTTAGAAAGATCATTGAGTCTTAAAGAGTGAGAAACTTCATTTACTTTGTTGACTATCTAATAATTTTATGTGTACTTTGTAACACACTGAGTTGTTACACGCTCAGATATGAGTTTATCAACTTATTTAGAGGTGTTGTTTTGTTATACTTCAAAAGCGTAGACATATGTCACGAGATACTTGAATATGCACTTTGAACATATCGAATTAAGGCGCCACGAATTGTTTTTTTTTCTGAAGAGCATTTGTGAATATTTTGGTTGAGTAGAATCTTTACATAAATCAATAGTTATTCAAAGCATGAGATGTTAGAGTGAGAATAACAAATGTAGCGAAATAGAGATTATGATCTCAATTGTATTATTCCATAGATTGTTTCCAAGTGCTTACAATCTTAATAATACTGAGATATATAAATTACAAAAGCAAAGGTTTCAAAGTACACCTTTGTCGTGTTGACAATGAGTTTTTTTACTTAAACTTTGATTAACTTAATTCCGGAAAGGTTTAAGTGGCTGATTTATTAACTGTCATGGGAATGACTAATTATAGAAAAATCTGAAAAATATTTCCAATGAAGAGGAGGGTAGAGCTCAAATTTTTGGATGGAAATAAACTTCTCTAAAGGATGTCAGATCGTGACGCAGTTCGGAATCAATCAACATCCCTAAGCCGATGCTGGAAACTATCTAGGTAGAAGAAATTTGGTGGATGATAACTAACAGCAGAATCCACGATTGGTATCTTGTCTTATTTGGGAGCCATTATCTGTATGTACCACTAAGTGATAACTCGAACCCAGTACCCATAGTTTCAAATGCTAAAGCGTTATGCGCTGGATCACTTGAACCACGAGATCTACCTCTTGTGCAACGGGTCTTACTAATTATTTAATTTAATTTGGACTTTCCCGTTGACTGGTTCGACTGAAGTACTTGGCCTCTCTTGACATGGATGGTGAGCAGCAGTGGAATCCAAGATGCGCATTTCGTCATATTTTTTGGCCGACATGTCAACAATAGCCGAGCACTTCGGTCCAATCAATAAAAATAATAATAAACTTTTATTTCAGACAGTATGCGAACACAGTACAGAAATTCTCAGCCTATTTAGTTCCAGAGTATTTTCTCTTCATACGGGATTTACATGTGAAGTGATAATCTGAAGCATATCACGCGATGCAGTGTTGTGACATATGAGCAGAGAACCAATTCTGTAAGTTTTTTCTTCATCTCTTTCAAAAAATGCACAGCGTTTAGTTAGAAGCTAATCATTTAAGCACGGCAGTTCATGTAGTGGGCATCTGATATAACTGAATGATTAAAACAGCGGGAAATTAAGTAGAGTTTAGGCATTTTGATAGACAAAAATCCCGGTAGTCCAAGGATTAAGGTAGACTGACTTAAATAATAACTAGACGGAGTTTGCCAATAAAATAGGTTACGTAAGCGCGAGGAATATTTTAGAAGATAAAATGACTGAACAAAGAATATTCTTCTCAATAATTTCCTTATTAGATTTTTAAATTGTGTAAACATATTCTTGACGTCATCTATGTGTTCTTGTTAAATAACACTGAGTAATTAATATTAGTGGATATGTGATAATATTCATGAATATTACACTGAGTTGAATATCAGCTGAAATGTAGAAGAAAACTTATGAGACTACTAACGATATTCAGAACAGTAATAACTTGCAAATGGTTAAAAGAGAAAGGAAAATAGTCAGATTTTTATAACCACGTTTTGATATCCAAGGTAAGAATAATCACATTGCAAATTTCTTCTATACATATAGATTCGTCTTATTCAGGTGGACACCGATGTCTTCAGGTAGAAGTCGAAATCACATGTCAAGATTAAGATTAGTCGGAATGCATTAGACAACTCTGAATATCTTGTTAAAATCACCTTTACATTCACTAAGTAGGATGTGAGCTAAACCAGAGATAAGAATGTACCTTGTTTGTCGTATAAATAGTCAACTTTTTTAATACTTAATAAATTCGGCAGACTGCTTAAAACTTGCGCTACCAAAAACTTCCATCACTATGTTGCGTATCGTTTCTCTCGTTTCTTTTGTTTTTAATCGATTAGAACAGATAATTACGTGCACTTACTGTCAAGCTTTAAACTAACCTAGTTTATAAGCTCTCTATTTTTCTAGCTGGTTTCAATCCCTGATAAAGAGGGACGGTTGGACGTGAGGCTAGCAACCCCATACCACAAAAGCTATCAAACTGCTAGAGAAACGTCAACGCACAAAATAGACATTAAAAATACAGAAAATTCAAATAAGAATTTATTCTTTGCTGGAATGGTGCACATGAAATGACACAGTGAACTACCGAAACCCTGCCTTCAGGAAGCCAGTCAGTTAGCCGATGTTTCTTCTCTCGATGAAAGTAAGAATAAGACTGGGGATTTGGAATGTAAGTATAATGTACAAAGCCGACCCGGAAGCTTCCCATGTAGCCAAAGAAATACGAAGAAATGATACGAAAGCCTAGATCGTGAATGCAATCAAGCTGCTGAACACCAGGCGGAAAAGTGACAGGGTCAGATGAAATTTCTCTCTTCCCGGACCCAGGGACTGTGGCAAATGTGCTCAAGCCATCATTGCAGAAGGTTAGGAAGAAAAGAATGTGAGGAGCTTACAGATTTGGGGGAAGACTGGCTACCAGGTCAAGCTACCAAAGAAGGGTGATTTAAACCTCCCAACACAAAAGCTGACTTGGAATAATGCTCTTCTCTACGTCAAGTAAAATAGTGAATCGCGTCATTCTGGAGAGAATAAAGTATGCACTGGAAACAGAACTCCGTCAGTCGGAAGAAGCTGGATTCAGGAAAGGCGAATTATGTGCTGATCAAATCGCAGCTCTCTGCATCACCATCACCGAAAAAGAATAGAACGGCAGTTTAACCTCTCTCCACCTCAACTACATCGACTTCGAGAAGGCCGTTGACAGACAGATAGCTGGCGGAAAGGATGAGGATGTCAAAGCTGTCCAGAATAGAAAAGCAAGATATACCTTCATCAATCAGAAGGCAGTTTGAAGATCTTCTGCACTCATTCAGCATTAAGAACAAGATTGGAATTTTCAGTACCAATACCAAGTCTGTCAGTTCTTCTATAAGGGTAGGAAACTTGGCGTGTAACAAAGAGGATTTCCAACAGGTTGAAGACTTTTATGAACAGCTACCTTTTATCGATACTGAAGATCGAATGGCCAGAAAGAATTAGTTAGGTGAAACTCTGACAATGAACGAACCAACCAAGAGCCGATCGCACAACAAATATGAAGGAGAAAATGGAGATGGATCGGGCATGTTTTGAGGAAACCGTCAAATGACATCGTGCTCCAGGCCATCGCTCGATTGGAATCTCAATGGGAAGGGACGAGTGAGTTGTCGGTGCGAGGGTGAGGTGGGTAGATCATGTGTCGAGGAGGAGATGAGATATTATGTGCATTTTTAGAGCTAACTAGCTGAAGAGGATGGCAGAAAATATAACGAAGTGAGTGGAGATGTGTTGTCTAAGTCGTATTTTCCACTTGGAATCCAACAGAATAATGAGTAATCAAATAACTCTTGAACTTTCCTTAAAGTTATACGAAACATAAGTAAGACCTCAATTCGGAGTGCACAGTATCATTGCTGCCCCACTACTCAGAATGAATGCTAACCTTCTGGAAAGAGTTCAGAGACGGGTGACAAAGCGGGTGATAGGTCTTCGAAATAAACAGTGTGGTTAATGGCTGAAAAATTAGGTTTTTTCACACTTAAAACTATCGGTTCAGAAGCAACTTAATTACTACCTCTTATATTACAAATGAGTTAAATCACACGAACAAAGGTTTTCTGCCATTAAATACATATGGGTTTCCTCATGACAATACACGAAAGGCATCGCATTGGAGAGCAAGGACTCCAGCCCGCTCCCACTGCTTTTCCCTATTAGTGTGCCAATCCTGGAACTGCTTAACAGTAGATGTCGCTATTGCACCATCCGTAGAGGGCTATATGCAAAAGCTGGGCAATCATACAGAGACTGTGTTCAAACATCCAACGCTCTTAAAACTTATACACACTATTAACGGGTATACGCCTAAACTCATCATCTTACTAATGCCCGTTCTCTCTTGTCTTACTCTTCTGAATGTTCTATCTATTAATTCAGTTATTATTATCGTTTAAATTTATATATTTGAAATTTAATTGTGTATCTTTTTGTACATTTACATAATTAACACTAATTGTACCTATTATTATTACTGATGGTATCTATCTTTTCGATCACAATGGACAACAGATTCGCAGTAGTGACACAATCTTAACACAGAGCATACTAAAAACCATCCCAAGCACCACTCCCCTTGAAGTCAACCGAAGCTGTAACAGTCTAGTGGTAGGACGAACCACTCAGACGTTCACTGAAGACCAGGAACATTTACCTTGTAACAGCAGAAGGCAAGACACAGAAGCCGAGGTGTATTTTCAAGTGATTAAACAGCTATTAATATTTATAGAGTTTATATTCTTTAACCAATCACTGTGCACGTGATTTTGGTTTACATTAGATGACATGAAATAGAATGTTCAAATGCGTATATAGTATCCTGTTGCCAATGCGGTATTAAACTGCGGGAATAGAATTCAGACGTTAACAACAAAAAATACAATGATTCTTACTGAGCGAATAATATTCCCATACAACCTATTGTCTGTATCACACCACCACAACCTTACAAAGAAGAAGTGAGAGCAAAATAGACAGTTTGATTTACACTAGTTCGTAGAAACTTTACTGGATATTGGAATATGACCTCTAATGGTATTATTTACTATTACATGCATTTAAAGTGTTTACAACCTACCGATTAGCAAGTTTCAGCTAAACTTAGGAAAATGTCTGACTGTGGGTGATAGCGTGTCCCGATACATAAGATAACTGTTCTTGAGTTATGTCCTTGGGTCTCAAAATATATTCCTGCAGTTTTTATCATTTAATTTTAACAAAATGTCGCGGATTTACCAGAGTCAAAGCAGGAACATCATAATGGAATGGTTTGTGCTTCAGCTCAAAGAGTCACAGGATCTACTGACAATTACTATTTTATTTGAAGATTTTGGAAGAAGAGAAAATATCATGTGATAAAGCTCGCTGAAATTCTGTACATTATATAAGAACTATCCAAAATAAGACTGTTATTATTATGACTTATGTTACCTGCAGTCCCTATCAGTAAGTTGTCGGTAAAGAGATAGGAGCATGCGTTCAAACCTTTCTCGTCATTCACAATTTTTCTATTGGTTAGGCTGTAAGCAGTTGTAAGGAATCAGTGAAATAACAAAACTGAAACGGTATTATCTTCTTCAAGTGTCTCTACGGGAAACGTAATCACTGGTTGTTCTCTGAATACTGAGGGTAAACAATCATACTAAATATCCGTAGTAGAGATTAGAGAATTGAATATATTCTGAAATTTATTTTTATTTTATTTTATTTTGATTTACAGCTTGATTCCACACCGTATTTTCAGTACAAGTATGGAATTTTCAGCATGGATATCGGTTGCCCAAATTCAGGCATACCATAGATATCGGGTGTGCGCCGGCAGGGGATCGAACCGGACCATGTGCATGGTCGGCGAGAGTCCTAACCACTGTGCCTAATTCCCACATTAGATAGTCTTGTTTTCAAGATTTTCTGACGTCTACACAAACATTCAACTTCGCAGTTTTGTAAAACATATACAGAAGTAATGACTGGTTGACTAATAGTGAGGAATTTGTTCAACATAAAGATGCATGTGAGATTCTGTTGTGTGCGTCGGTGGCACAGTGGTTAGGACTCTCGCCGACCATGCACATGGTCCGGTTCGATCCCCTGCCGGCGCACACCCGATATCTATGGTCGGCCTGAAATTTGGGCTACCGATATCCAAGCTGAAAATTCCACACTTGTACTGAGAATACGGTGTGGAATCAAGCTGTAATCAAAATAAAAATAAATAATAAAAATCTTTGAATTGAATGATTTGACTGCAATGCTTATATTGCCCTTCTACTTTGCACTGGTATCTTTGTTAGTACCGAGTTGTCTCACCTTTTCTAGATGAAATGAAGTGAGAGATAAGCTTCACTCGTTATCTGGTTTATTTCAAAGAAAAGATACTTCAACGCTGCATTACAGCCTGTGTAAGAACACATTATCACACCAAGGACTAATTTTCATGTTTTAGTGTACACTTAATTTTTTGAAATATTTGTGTTTATTATGGCATGTGCTACTGACAAGCTTTAAAAGTAGCATATAAATTCAGGTATACATATGCATATCATCTGCAAGAATATCGAATAGCGGAGAGATGGATGGATTTAATGGCGAAGAGAAGATTTGAATGATGCTTGTGAAACACAACAAGGCAAAGAATCAATATACTGAAGATAAAAGTAGCACAATACAGAAGATATGTGTAAATTCTGTCTTCTTCTTCTAACTTATGCCTTAACGTTCATAGTGGAACATAGGGTACCTTCAAGGTAGAGGTTTTAAGTTTCGGCAGCAGTGGTGTTTACATTAACGAGATGGGGCTGCTAGCTTCACTCTCAAATTCCCTCATTACCAGACTTATTACTAGCTTAGCAAGGTAAAGGAGTGTACCAGCCGGAGATCGGAACCTGAAACACCTGCGTGGTTGGCGAAAATTCCACTGCAGTACCACTGGAGAAAATTCCTTATATCAATATATGGTGGACGTATTTTTCCCATATCTGTACTTCTACCTGCGTATAAATAATTCCGTTGTCAAATACTCTTACGTTTTGCCTGATTTTGCTCGGATTTATAAGGGAGAAAGGAAGTGTGTGAGAAGCTCTATTTTGGAACACCTGATCGACTTCTGTCACTCTGTTAACCCTGACCATGATTTTAAGATCATATATAGAATCCATGCTAACTTCCCGCGTTTTATTCGTTACAGACTTCTAAAGACAGCTGAGGCCTTGGCAATTCATGACTTTAAGCCAGACCTTTGTGTACAAAAGAAGTATGTACAATCCCTACTTCTGCCTTGGCCGTAGAGGGATAGACATTTATTTATTTTGTTTATTTAGTTATTCTATGTACTCTTCCCTTATTACTATTATTATTATTAATATTATTATCATTATTATTATTACTATTCTCACTCTGAATCTTTTTCACTTGACCCACTTGACATTTTAAACCTAAAATTATTAGTTTTTATATTTTTATATTTTTTACAATATTGAATTCTGTCTTATCAAATTTCATACCATGTTATGTAACATTTTATATTCGTCTACTAATCTTATAATTATGTACCCTTTTCCAAAATCTATACACCTTATGTATTATTCTATATACGACATTAATTATTGTGCCACTTGACATTAAACTATGATTATAATCACAAATATTTTAATTGCATTTCATACTATTATTATTTCATGTATTCACACCTTTGACCTAATTCCCTCACCGGATATAATTTTTAAAAAACCATATATATACGATTGTACAGCTTGATAATAAATTCGTTGAAAAGAGTCTCTTCGCTGAATATTGTGTTCTTAATGCTACAATGGGAATTATTAAATTATTGAAAAAATGCAAAGACCCAATGACGATGAAGGAACTTAATGGGTTCCTACGGTATTCTGTCAAACTTGCGTTAGTGAAAACTGAGATTAACTTTTTTGAAAGCTGTATCTGTAAAAATGAATATCCTAATGTATTCTGGAAAGCGCTTAGGCGTAACCGTATATGTCCCAATTCCGAAACATTAAAGCGCCATACATTTAATCGTATTGATGCAATCCGCTCTCGCGTTGTAGAGCTAAACAGGAACATATCTCTGAGAAGTCACGTTCTGTTTGAACTTTCAACTGATGAACGCTGGCAATTCGAGGAATACGTTTCTTTTGTCATCGAAAAACAGTCCCAATCTGCTAACCTCAAGCATCTTGACAGTCTCAAGCAGGTAGTAGTAGAAAAGAAATTTCCGACTGATCCCAGTAAATATGTTTTTAATTATTCTTCCGTCACCCTTTCTGAAATTCAACTACAAGCCCTATCACTGGGCCCAAAATTCTGTAACAGTTCGTCAAAAGTCAACAGATTGCATACTCAAGTGCAATTTGAAAATCTTATTAATCAGACCAACGATCTCACACCCACATCACCTGAGGAATTCCAACACTTCAAATCTACAGTTCTTGATTGCTGTCATCAGTTTACCAGTTCAAAACCTAGCTCGAATAACCTTCTGACTAAAGAGCATATAGATCAACTTAAAGAACTGGAGAAGAATGATGATATTATTATATGCCGTCCAGACAAAGGTGGTGGTGTTGTAGTTATGAATCGCCAAGATTATAATGATAAGATCTCAGCGATCCTTTCCGACCAAATGAAATTCGCCAAACCCGATGGTGAAAAGAACAAGACACATTTAATTGAAAATCAACTGACTGATGTCTTAAAGAACATGAAGAATAAGTCAGTAATCTCGTCGGAAATATATGAACGGATCCGACCAGTAGGCTCCATGATACCACGTTTGTATGGACTACCTAAAATTCATAAAACAGGATTACCCCTGCGTCCTATCCTCGATATGGCGGGTTCTCCTTATCACGGAATCGCTCAATGGCTAGCTGAAATACTGGAACCAGTCAGAAGGCAAGTATCTAAGTTTTCCATTGATGATACGTTTAAATTTATTGATAGCATTAAAGATTTCAATGTCTCAGACAAAATCTTGTTCTCATTAGATGTAACGTCGCTTTTTACCAATGTTCCTCTCATGGAAACTGTTTGTTACTTATGTGATTATATTGATACACATAGTTTAGAAATAGGACTGCCGACCATCTACCTCAAAGAGCTTTTATTGAGATGCACGTTGAATGTTCAGTTCACCTTCAATAATGAGATCTTTAGACAGAGAGACGGCATTGCCATGGGATCACCACTGGGTCCCTTGTTGGCTGATTGTTTTATGGCTAAGCTTGAAAATTCTCAACTTAGTCAAACCATCGGTCATTTTGACATTTATAAAAGATACGTAGACGACACTTTCGTTATCTGCGATAAAAATGTAATTCTTGATGATGTCCTGTTTACTTTCAACAACTGCCATCCTTCTTTACAATTCACCGTAGAAAAGGAATCCGAACTAAGTATCCCCTTTCTTGATGTGTGCCTTAGCAGACGTGATGACGGATCTCTCAAAAGATCTATCCACCGGAAACGTACATGGAACGGACAACTAACTAATTTTTACAGTTGGGTGCCTATCTCCAGGAAAAGGAACTTAATTCATTCGCTTTGCTATAGGATAAGGAAAATTTGTAGTTCTGATTCCGTTGACTCGGAACTTGATTTCTTAAAAGCCACGCTGGCAGAAAACGGTTACCCTAACCGATTTATTGACAGCAACATGAAAGAAAAGCAGTCTAAACTGGTTACCGACACAGTTCCAAAGAAAACCTTATTCATGAACTTGGAATTCAAAGGTGATCAAGATTCAGATATGCTCAAAAATCGTCTCTCCAAATCAGTCAGTAAGACGTTCTATGCAGCAAAATTACATATGACGTTCACTAGCCGCAAGTTGTTCTCTACCTCTATAAAAGATAAGCTACCCCGTCTGGCCGCCTCCATGTGCATCTATCAGTTCACCTGCTCTTGTGGAGCAAGGTACATTGGCCGTAGTCAGAGGACGCTTTCCACACGGATACGAGAACATATTCCAGCTTGGTTTTATAAGGGAGAAAGGAAGTGTGTGAGAAGCTCTATTTTGGAACACCTGATCGACTTCTGTCACTCTGTTAACCCTGACCATGATTTTAAGATCATATATAGAATCCATGCTAACTTCCCGCGTTTTATTCGTTACAGACTTCTAAAGACAGCTGAGGCCTTGGCAATTCATGACTTTAAGCCAGACCTTTGTGTACAAAAGAAGTATGTACAATCCCTACTTCTGCCTTGGCCGTAGAGGGATAGACATTTATTTATTTTGTTTATTTAGTTATTCTATGTACTCTTCCCTTATTACTATTATTATTATTAATATTATTATCATTATTATTATTACTATTCTCACTCTGAATCTTTTTCACTTGACCCACTTGACATTTTAAACCTAAAATTATTAATTTTTATATTTTTATATTTTTTACAATATTGAATTCTGTCTTATCAAATTTCATACCATGTTATGTAACATTTTATATTCGTCTACTAATCTTATAATTATGTACCCTTTTCCAAAATCTATACACCTTATGTATTATTCTATATACGACATTAATTATTGTGCCACTTGACATTAAACTATGATTATAATCACAAATATTTTAATTGCATTTCATACTATTATTATTTCATGTATTCACACCTTTGACCTAATTCCCTCACCGGATATAATTTTTTAAAAACCATATATATACGATTGTACAGCTTGATAATAAATTCGTTGAAAAGAGTCTCTTCGCTGAATATTGTGTTCTTAATGCTACAATGGGAATTATTAAATTATTGAAAAAATGCAAAGACCCAATGACGATGAAGGAACTTAATGGGTTCCTACGGTATTCTGTCAAACTTGCGTTAGTGAAAACTGAGATTAACTTTTTTGAAAGCTGTATCTGTAAAAATGAATATCCTAATGTATTCTGGAAAGCGCTTAGGCGTAACCGTATATGTCCCAATTCCAAAACATTAAAGCGCCATACACTTAATCGTATTGATGCAATCCGCTCTCGCGTTGTAGAGCTAAACAGGAACATATCTCTGAGAAGTCACGTTCTGTTTGAACTTTCAACTGATGAACGCCGGCAATTCGAGGAATACGTTTCTTTTGTCATCGATAAACAGTCCCAATCTGCTAACCTCAAGCATCTTGACAGTCTCAAGCAGGTAGTAGTAGAAAAGAAATTTCCGACTGATCCCAGTAAATATGTTTTTAATTATTCTTCCGTCACCCTTTCTGAAATTCAACTACAAGCCCTATCACTGGGCCCAAAATTCTGTAACAGTTCGTCAAAAGTTAACAGATTGCATACTCAAGTGCAATTTGAAAATCTTATTAATCAGACCAACGATCTCACACCCACATCACCTGAGGAATTCCAACACTTCAAATCTACAGTTCTTGATTGCTGTCATCAGTTTACCAGTTCAAAACCTAGCTCGAACAACCTCCTGACTAAAGAGCATATAGATCAACTTAAAGAACTGGAGAAGAATGATGATATTATTATATGCCGTCCAGACAAAGGTGGTGGTGTTGTAGTTATGAATCGCCAAGATTATAATGATAAGATCTCAGCGATCCTTTCCGACCAAATGAAATTCGCCAAACCCGATGGTGAAAAGAACAAGACACATTTAATTGAAAATCAACTGACTGATGTCTTAAAGAACATGAAGAATAAGTCAGTAATCTCGTCGGAAATATATGAACGGATCCGACCAGTAGGCTCCATGATACCACGTTTGTATGGACTACCTAAAATTCATAAAACAGGATTACCCCTGCGTCCTATCCTCGATATGGCGGGTTCTCCTTATCACGGAATCGCTCAATGGCTAGCTGAAATACTGGAACCAGTCAGAAGGCAAGTATCTAAGTTTTCCATTGATGATACGTTTAAATTTATTGATAGCATTAAAGATTTCAATGTCTCAGACAAAATCTTGTTCTCATTAGATGTAACGTCGCTTTTTACCAATGTTCCTCTCATGGAAACTGTTTGTTACTTATGTGATTATATTGATACACATAGTTTAGAAATAGGACTGCCGACCATCTACCTCAAAGAGCTTTTATTGAGATGCACGTTGAATGTTCAGTTCACCTTCAATAATGAGATCTTTAGACAGAGAGACGGCATTGCCATGGGATCACCACTGGGTCCCTTGTTGGCTGATTGTTTTATGGCTAAGCTTGAAAATTCTCAACTTAGTCAAACCATCGGTCATTTTGACATTTATAAACGATACGTAGACGACACTTTCGTTATCTGCGATAAAAATGTAATTCTTGATGATGTCCTGTTTACTTTCAACAACTGCCATCCTTCGTTACAATTCACCGTAGAAAAGGAATCTGAACTAAGTATCCCCTTTCTTGATGTGTGCCTTAGCAGACGTGATGACGGATCTCTCAAAAGATCTATCCACCGGAAACGTACATGGAACGGACAACTAACTAATTTTTACAGTTGGGTGCCTATCTCCAGGAAAAGGAACTTAATTCATTCGCTTTGCTATAGGATAAGGAAAATTTGTAGTTCTGATTCCGTTGACTCGGAACTTGATTTCTTAAAAGCCACGCTGGCAGAAAACGGTTACCCTAGCCGATTTATTGACAGCAACATGAAAGAAAAGCAGTCTAAACTGGTTACCGACACAGTTCCAAAGAAAACCTTATTCATGAACTTGGAATTCAAAGGTGATCAAGATTCAGATATGCTCAAAAATCGTCTCTCCAAATCAGTCAGTAAGACGTTCTATGCAGCAAAATTACATATGACGTTCACTAGCCGCAAGTTGTTCTCTACCTCTATAAAAGATAAGCTACCCCGTCTGGCCGCCTCCATGTGCATCTATCAGTTCACCTGCTCCTGTGGAGCAAGGTACATTGGCCGTAGTCAGAGGACGCTTTCCACACGGATACGAGAACATATTCCAGCTTGGTTTTATAAGGGAGAAAGGAAGTGTGTGAGAAGCTCTATTTTGGAACACCTGATCGACTTCTGTCACTCTGTTAACCCTGACCATGATTTTAAGATCATATATAGAATCCATGCTAACTTCCCGCGTTTTATTCGTTACAGACTTCTAAAGACAGCTGAGGCCTTGGCAATTCATGACTTTAAGCCAGACCTTTGTGTACAAAAGAAGTATGTACAATCCCTACTTCTGCCTTGGCCGTAGAGGGATAGACATTTATTTATTTTGTTTATTTAGTTATTCTATGTACTCTTCCCTTATTACTATTATTATTATTAATATTATTATCATTATTATTATTACTATTCTCACTCTGAATCTTTTTCACTTGACCCACTTGACATTTTAAACCTAAAATTATTAATTTTCATATTTTTATATTTTTTACAATATTGAATTCTGTCTTATCAAATTTCATACCATGTTATGTAACATTTTATATTCGTCTACTAATCTTATAATTATGTACCCTTTTCCAAAATCTATACACCTTATGTATTATTCTATATACGACATTAATTATTGTGCCACTTGACATTAAACTATGATTATAATCACAAATATTTTAATTGCATTTCATACTATTATTATTTCATGTATTCACACCTTTGACCTAATTCCCTCACCGGATATAATTTTTAAAAAACCATATATATACGATTGTACAGCTTGATAATAAATTCGTTGAAAAGAGTCTCTTCGCTGAATATTGTGTTCTTAATGCTACAATGGGAATTATTAAATTATTGAAAAAATGCAAAGACCCAATGACGATGAAGGAACTTAATGGGTTCCTACGGTATTCTGTCAAACTTGCGTTAGTGAAAACTGAGATTAACTTTTTTGAAAGCTGTATCTGTAAAAATGAATATCCTAATGTATTCTGGAAAGCGCTTAGGCGTAACCGTATATGTCCCAATTCCAAAACATTAAAGCGCCATACATTTAATCGTATTGATGCAATCCGCTCTCGCGTTGTAGAGCTAAACAGGAACATATCTCTGAGAAGTCACGTTCTGTTTGAACTTTCAACTGATGAACGCCGGCAATTCGAGGAATACGTTTCTTTTGTCATCGATAAACAGTCCCAATCTGCTAACCTCAAGCATCTTGACAGTCTCAAGCAGGTAGTAGTAGAAAAGAAATTTCCGACTGATCCCAGTAAATATGTTTTTAATTATTCTTCCGTCACCCTTTCTGAAATTCAACTACAAGCCCTATCACTGGGCCCAAAATTCTGTAACAGTTCGTCAAAAGTTAACAGATTGCATACTCAAGTGCAATTTGAAAATCTTATTAATCAGACCAACGATCTCACACCCACATCACCTGAGGAATTCCAACACTTCAAATCTACAGTTCTTGATTGCTGTCATCAGTTTACCAGTTCAAAACCTAGCTCGAATAACCTTCTGACTAAAGAGCATATAGATCAACTTAAAGAACTGGAGAAGAATGATGATATTATTATATGCCGTCCAGACAAAGGTGGTGGTGTTGTAGTTATGAATCGCCAAGATTATAATGATAAGATCTCAGCGATCCTTTCCGACCAAATGAAATTCGCCAAACCCGATGGTGAAAAGAACAAGACACATTTAATTGAAAATCAACTGACTGATGTCTTAAAGAACATGAAGAATAAGTCAGTAATCTCGTCGGAAATATATGAACGGATCCGACCAGTAGGCTCCATGATACCACGTTTGTATGGACTACCTAAAATTCATAAAACAGGATTACCCCTGCGTCCTATCCTCGATATGGCGGGTTCTCCTTATCACGGAATCGCTCAATGGCTAGCTGAAATACTGGAACCAGTCAGAAGGCAAGTATCTAAGTTTTCCATTGATGATACGTTTAAATTTATTGATAGCATTAAAGATTTCAATGTCTCAGACAAAATCTTGTTCTCATTAGATGTAACGTCGCTTTTTACCAATGTTCCTCTCATGGAAACTGTTTGTTACTTATGTGATTATATTGATACACATAGTTTAGAAATAGGACTGCCGACCATCTACCTCAAAGAGCTTTTATTGAGATGCACGTTGAATGTTCAGTTCACCTTCAATAATGAGATCTTTAGACAGAGAGACGGCATTGCCATGGGATCACCACTGGGTCCCTTGTTGGCTGATTGTTTTATGGCTAAGCTTGAAAATTCTCAACTTAGTCAAACCATCGGTCATTTTGACATTTATAAACGATACGTAGACGACACTTTCATTATCTGCGATAAAAATGTAATTCTTGATGATGTCCTGTTTACTTTCAACAACTGCCATCCTTCTTTACAATTCACCGTAGAAAAGGAATCTGAACTAAGTATCCCCTTTTTTGATGTGTGCCTTAGCAGACGTGATGACGGATCTCTCAAAAGATCTATCCACCGGAAACGTACATGGAACGGACAACTAACTAATTTTTACAGTTGGGTGCCTATCTCCAGGAAAAGGAACTTAATTCATTCGCTTTGCTATAGGATAAGGAAAATTTGTAGTTCTGATTCCGTTGACTCGGAACTTGATTTCTTAAAAGCCACGCTGGCAGAAAACGGTTACCCTAGCCGATTTATTGACAGCAACATGAAAGAAAAGCAGTCTAAACTGGTTACCGACACAGTTCCAAAGAAAACCTTATTCATGAACTTGGAATTCAAAGGTGATCAAGATTCAGATATGCTCAAAAATCGTCTCTCCAAATCAGTCAGTAAGACGTTCTATGCAGCAAAATTACATATGACGTTCACTAGCCGCAAGTTGTTCTCTACCTCTATAAAAGATAAGCTACCCCGTCTGGCCGCCTCCATGTGCATCTATCAGTTCACCTGCTCCTGTGGAGCAAGGTACATTGGCCGTAGTCAGAGGACGCTTTCCACACGGATACGAGAACATATTCCAGCTTGGTTTTATAAGGGAGAAAGGAAGTGTGTGAGAAGCTCTATTTTGGAACACCTGATCGACTTCTGTCACTCTGTTAACCCTGACCATGATTTTAAGATCATATATAGAATCCATGCTAACTTCCCGCGTTTTATTCGTTACAGACTTCTAAAGACAGCTGAGGCCTTGGCAATTCATGACTTTAAGCCAGACCTTTGTGTACAAAAGAAGTATGTACAATCCCTACTTCTGCCTTGGCCGTAGAGGGATAGACATTTATTTATTTTGTTTATTTAGTTATTCTATGTACTCTTCCCTTATTACTATTATTATTATTAATATTATTATCATTATTATTATTACTATTCTCACTCTGAATCTTTTTCACTTGACCCACTTGACATTTTAAACCTAAAATTATTAATTTTTATATTTTTATATTTTTTACAATATTGAATTCTGTCTTATCAAATTTCATACCATGTTATGTAACATTTTATATTCGTCTACTAATCTTATAATTATGTACCCTTTTCCAAAATCTATACACCTTATGTATTATTCTATATACGACATTAATTATTGTGCCACTTGACATTAAACTATGATTATAATCACAAATATTTTAATTGCATTTCATACTATTATTATTTCATGTATTCACACCTTTGACCTAATTCCCTCACCGGATATAATTTTTAAAAAACCATATATATACGATTGTACAGCTTGATAATAAATTCGTTGAAAAGAGTCTCTTCGCTGAATATTGTGTTTTTAATGCTACAATGGGAATTATTAAATTATTGAAAAAATGCAAAGACCCAATGACGATGAAGGAACTTAATGGGTTCCTACGGTATTCTGTCAAACTTGCGTTAGTGAAAACTGAGATTAACTTTTTTGAAAGCTGTATCTGTAAAAATGAATATCCTAATGTATTCTGGAAAGCGCTTAGGCGTAACCGTATATGTCCCAATTCCAAAACATTAAAGCGCCATACATTTAATCGTATTGATGCAATCCGCTCTCGCGTTGTAGAGCTAAACAGGAACATATCTCTGAGAAGTCACGTTCTGTTTGAACTTTCAACTGATGAACGCCGGCAATTCGAGGAATACGTTTCTTTTGTCATCGAAAAACAGTCCCAATCTGCTAACCTCAAGCATCTTGACAGTCTCAAGCAGGTAGTAGTAGAAAAGAAATTTCCGACTGATCCCAGTAAATATGTTTTTAATTATTCTTCCGTCACCCTTTCTGAAATTCAACTACAAGCCCTATCACTGGGCCCAAAATTCTGTAACAGTTCGTCAAAAGTCAACAGATTGCATACTCAAGTGCAATTTGAAAATCTTATTAATCAGACCAACGATCTCACACCCACATCACCTGAGGAATTCCAACACTTCAAATCTACAGTTCTTGATTGCTGTCATCAGTTTACCAGTTCAAAACCTAGCTCGAATAACCTTCTGACTAAAGAGCATATAGATCAACTTAAAGAACTGGAGAAGAATGATGATATTATTATATGCCGTCCAGACAAAGGTGGTGGTGTTGTAGTTATGAATCGCCAAGATTATAATGATAAGATCTCAGCGATCCTTTCCGACCAAATGAAATTCGCCAAACCCGATGGTGAAAAGAACAAGACACATTTAATTGAAAATCAACTGACTGATGTCTTAAAGAACATGAAGAATAAGTCAGTAATCTCGTCGGAAATATATGAACGGATCCGACCAGTAGGCTCCATGATACCACGTTTGTATGGACTACCTAAAATTCATAAAACAGGATTACCCCTGCGTCCTATCCTCGATATGGCGGGTTCTCCTTATCACGGAATCGCTCAATGGCTAGCTGAAATACTGGAACCAGTCAGAAGGCAAGTATCTAAGTTTTCCATTGATGATACGTTTAAATTTATTGATAGCATTAAAGATTTCAATGTCTCAGACAAAATCTTGTTCTCATTAGATGTAACGTCGCTTTTTACCAATGTTCCTCTCATGGAAACTGTTTGTTACTTATGTGATTATATTGATACACATAGTTTAGAAATAGGACTGCCGACCATCTACCTCAAAGAGCTTTTATTGAGATGCACGTTGAATGTTCAGTTCACCTTCAATAATGAGATCTTTAGACAGAGAGACGGCATTGCCATGGGATCACCACTGGGTCCCTTGTTGGCTGATTGTTTTATGGCTAAGCTTGAAAATTCTCAACTTAGTCAAACCATCGGTCATTTTGACATTTATAAACGATACGTAGACGACACTTTCGTTATCTGCGATAAAAATGTAATTCTTGATGATGTCCTGTTTACTTTCAACAACTGCCATCCTTCTTTACAATTCACCGTAGAAAAGGAATCCGAACTAAGTATCCCCTTTCTTGATGTGTGCCTTAGCAGACGTGATGACGGATCTCTCAAAAGATCTATCCACCGGAAACGTACATGGAACGGACAACTAACTAATTTTTACAGTTGGGTGCCTATCTCCAGGAAAAGGAACTTAATTCATTCGCTTTGCTATAGGATAAGGAAAATTTGTAGTTCTGATTCCGTTGACTCGGAACTTGATTTCTTAAAAGCCACGCTGGCAGAAAACGGTTACCCTAACCGATTTATTGACAGCAACATGAAAGAAAAGCAGTCTAAACTGGTTACCGACACAGTTCCAAAGAAAACCTTATTCATGAACTTGGAATTCAAAGGTGATCAAGATTCAGATATGCTCAAAAATCGTCTCTCCAAATCAGTCAGTAAGACGTTCTATGCAGCAAAATTACATATGACGTTCACTAGCCGCAAGTTGTTCTCTACCTCTATAAAAGATAAGCTACCCCGTCTGGCCGCCTCCATGTGCATCTATCAGTTCACCTGCTCTTGTGGAGCAAGGTACATTGGCCGTAGTCAGAGGACGCTTTCCACACGGATACGAGAACATATTCCAGCTTGGTTTTATAAGGGAGAAAGGAAGTGTGTGAGAAGCTCTATTTTGGAACACCTGATCGACTTCTGTCACTCTGTTAACCCTGACCATGATTTTAAGATCATATATAGAATCCATGCTAACTTCCCGCGTTTTATTCGTTACAGACTTCTAAAGACAGCTGAGGCCTTGGCAATTCATGACTTTAAGCCAGACCTTTGTGTACAAAAGAAGTATGTACAATCCCTACTTCTGCCTTGGCCGTAGAGGGATAGACATTTATTTATTTTGTTTATTTAGTTATTCTATGTACTCTTCCCTTATTACTATTATTATTATTAATATTATTATCATTATTATTATTACTATTCTCACTCTGAATCTTTTTCACTTGACCCACTTGACATTTTAAACCTAAAATTATTAATTTTTATATTTTTATATTTTTTACAATATTGAATTCTGTCTTATCAAATTTCATACCATGTTATGTAACATTTTATATTCGTCTACTAATCTTATAATTATGTACCCTTTTCCAAAATCTATACACCTTATGTATTATTCTATATACGACATTAATTATTGTGCCACTTGACATTAAACTATGATTATAATCACAAATATTTTAATTGCATTTCATACTATTATTATTTCATGTATTCACACCTTTGACCTAATTCCCTCACCGGATATAATTTTTAAAAAAAACCATATATATACGATTGTACAGCTTGATAATAAATTCGTTGAAAAGAGTCTCTTCGCTGAATATTGTGTTCTTAATGCTACAATGGAAATTATTAAATTATTGAAAAAATGCAAAGACCCAATGACGATGAAGGAACTTAATGGGTTCCTACGGTATTCTGTCAAACTTGCGTTAGTGAAAACTGAGATTAACTTTTTTGAAAGCTGTATCTGTAAAAATGAATATCCTAATGTATTCTGGAAAGCGCTTAGGCGTAACCGTATATGTCCCAATTCCAAAACATTAAAGCGCCATACACTTAATCGTATTGATGCAATCCGCTCTCGCGTTGTAGAGCTAAACAGGAACATATCTCTGAGAAGTCACGTTCTGTTTGAACTTTCAACTGATGAACGCCGGCAATTCGAGGAATACGTTTCTTTTGTCATCGAAAAACAGTCCCAATCTGCTAACCTCAAGCATCTTGACAGTCTCAAGCAGGTAGTAGTAGAAAAGAAATTTCCGACTGATCCCAGTAAATATGTTTTTAATTATTCTTCCGTCACCCTTTCTGAAATTCAACTACAAGCCCTATCACTGGGCCCAAAATTCTGTAACAGTTCGTCAAAAGTCAACAGATTGCATACTCAAGTGCAATTTGAAAATCTTATTAATCAGACCAACGATCTCACACCCACATCACCTGAGGAATTCCAACACTTCAAATCTACAGTTCTTGATTGCTGTCATCAGTTTACCAGTTCAAAACCTAGCTCGAATAACCTTCTGACTAAAGAGCATATAGATCAACTTAAAGAACTGGAGAAGAATGATGATATTATTATATGCCGTCCAGACAAAGGTGGTGGTGTTGTAGTTATGAATCGCCAAGATTATAATGATAAGATCTCAGCGATCCTTTCCGACCAAATGAAATTCGCCAAACCCGATGGTGAAAAGAACAAGACACATTTAATTGAAAATCAACTGACTGATGTCTTAAAGAACATGAAGAATAAGTCAGTAATCTCGTCGGAAATATATGAACGGATCCGACCAGTAGGCTCCATGATACCACGTTTGTATGGACTACCTAAAATTCATAAAACAGGATTACCCCTGCGTCCTATCCTCGATATGGCGGGTTCTCCTTATCACGGAATCGCTCAATGGCTAGCTGAAATACTGGAACCAGTCAGAAGGCAAGTATCTAAGTTTTCCATTGATGATACGTTTAAATTTATTGATAGCATTAAAGATTTCAATGTCTCAGACAAAATCTTGTTCTCATTAGATGTAACGTCGCTTTTTACCAATGTTCCTCTCATGGAAACTGTTTGTTACTTATGTGATTATATTGATACACATAGTTTAGAAATTGGACTGCCGACCATCTACCTCAAAGAGCTTTTATTGAGATGCACGTTGAATGTTCAGTTCACCTTCAATAATGAGATCTTTAGACAGAGAGACGGCATTGCCATGGGATCACCACTGGGTCCCTTGTTGGCTGATTGTTTTATGGCTAAGCTTGAAAATTCTCAACTTAGTCAAACCATCGGTCATTTTGACATTTATAAACGATACGTAGACGACACTTTCGTTATCTGCGATAAAAATGTAATTCTTGATGATGTCCTGTTTACTTTCAACAACTGCCATCCTTCGTTACAATTCACCGTAGAAAAGGAATCCGAACTAAGTATCCCCTTTCTTGATGTGTGCCTTAGCAGACGTGATGACGGATCTCTCAAAAGATCTATCCACCGGAAACCTACATGGAACGGACAACTAACTAATTTTTATAGTTGGGTGCCTATCTCCAGGAAAAGGAACTTAATTCATTCTCTTTGCTATAGGATAAGGAAAATTTGTAGTTCTGATTCCGTTGACTCGGAACTTGATTTCTTAAAAGCCACGCTGGCAGAAAACGGTTACCCTAGCCGATTTATTGACAGCAACATGAAAGAAAAGCAGTCTAAACTGGTTACCGAAACAGTTCCAAAGAAAACCTTATTCATGAACTTGGAATTCAAAGGTGATCAAGATTCAGATATGCTCAAAAATCGTCTCTCCAAATCAGTCAGTAAGACGTTCTATGCAGCAAAATTACATATGACGTTCACTAGCCGCAAGTTGTTCTCTACCTCTATAAAAGATAAGCTACCCCGTCTGGCCGCCTCCATGTGCATCTATCAGTTCACCTGCTCCTGTGGAGCAAGGTACATTGGCCGTAGTCAGAGGACGCTTTCCACACGGATACGAGAACATATTCCAGCTTGGTTTTATAAGGGAGAAAGGAAGTGTGTGAGAAGCTCTATTTTGGAACACCTGATCGACTTCTGTCACTCTGTTAACCCTGACCATGATTTTAAGATCATATATAGAATCCATGCTAACTTCCCGCGTTTTATTCGTTACAGACTTCTAAAGACAGCTGAGGCCTTGGCAATTCATGACTTTAAGCCAGACCTTTGTGTACAAAAGAAGTATGTACAATCCCTACTTCTGCCTTGGCCGTAGAGGGATAGACATTTATTTATTTTGTTTATTTAGTTATTCTATGTACTCTTCCCTTATTACTATTATTATTATTAATATTATTATCATTATTATTATTACTATTCTCACTCTGAATCTTTTCACTTGACCTACTTGACATTTTAAACCTAAAATTATTAATTTTCATATTTTTATATTTTTTACAATATTGAATTCTGTCTTATCAAATTTCATACCATGTTATGTAACATTTTATATTCGTCTACTAATCTTATAATTATGTACCCTTTTCCAAAATCTATACACCTTATGTATTATTCTATATACGACATTAATTATTGTGCCACTTGACATTAAACTATGATTATAATCACAAATATTTTAATTGCATTTCATACTATTATTATTTCATGTATTCACACCTTTGACCTAATTCCCTAACCGGATATAATTTTTAAAAAAAACCATATATATACGATTGTACAGCTTGATAATAAATTCGTTGAAAAGAGTCTCTTCGCTGAATATTGTGTTCTTAATGCTACAATGGGAATTATTAAATTATTGAAAAAATGCAAAGACCCAATGACGATGAAGGAACTTAATGGGTTCCTACGGTATTCTGTCAAACTTGCGTTAGTGAAAACTGAGATTAACTTTTTTGAAAGCTGTATCTGTAAAAATGAATATCCTAATGTATTCTGGAAAGCGCTTAGGCGTAACCGTATATGTCCCAATTCCGAAACATTAAAGCGCCATACACTTAATCGTATTGATGCAATCCGCTCTCGCGTTGTAGAGCTAAACAGGAACATATCTCTGAGAAGTCACGTTCTGTTTGAACTTTCAACTGATGAACGCCGGCAATTCGAGGAATACGTTTCTTTTGTCATCGAAAAACAGTCCCAATCTGCTAACCTCAAGCATCTTGACAGTCTCAAGCAGGTAGTAGTAGAAAAGAAATTTCCGACTGATCCCAGTAAATATGTTTTTAATTATTCTTCCGTCACCCTTTCTGAAATTCAACTACAAGCCCTATCACTGGGCCCAAAATTCTGTAACAGTTCGTCAAAAGTCAACAGATTGCATACTCAAGTGCAATTTGAAAATCTTATTAATCAGACCAACGATCTCACACCCACATCACCTGAGGAATTCCAACACTTCAAATCTACAGTTCTTGATTGCTGTCATCAGTTTACCAGTTCAAAACCTAGCTCGAATAACCTTCTGACTAAAGAGCATATAGATCAACTTAAAGAACTGGAGAAGAATGATGATATTATTATATGCCGTCCAGACAAAGGTGGTGGTGTTGTAGTTATGAATCGCCAAGATTATAATGATAAGATCTCAGCGATCCTTTCCGACCAAATGAAATTCGCCAAACCCGATGGTGAAAAGAACAAGACACATTTAATTGAAAATCAACTGACTGATGTCTTAAAGAACATGAAGAATAAGTCAGTAATCTCGTCGGAAATATATGAACGGATCCGACCAGTAGGCTCCATGATACCACGTTTGTATGGACTACCTAAAATTCATAAAACAGGATTACCCCTGCGTCCTATCCTCGATATGGCGGGTTCTCCTTATCACGGAATCGCTCAATGGCTAGCTGAAATACTGGAACCAGTCAGAAGGCAAGTATCTAAGTTTTCCATTGATGATACGTTTAAATTTATTGATAGCATTAAAGATTTCAATGTCTCAGACAAAATCTTGTTCTCATTAGATGTAACGTCGCTTTTTACCAATGTTCCTCTCATGGAAACTGTTTGTTACTTATGTGATTATATTGATACACATAGTTTAGAAATAGGACTGCCGACCATCTACCTCAAAGAGCTTTTATTGAGATGCACGTTGAATGTTCAGTTCACCTTCAATAATGAGATCTTTAGACAGAGAGACGGCATTGCCATGGGATCACCACTGGGTCCCTTGTTGGCTGATTGTTTTATGGCTAAGCTTGAAAATTCTCAACTTAGTCAAACCATCGGTCATTTTGACATTTATAAACGATACGTAGACGACACTTTCGTTATCTGCGATAAAAATGTAATTCTTGATGATGTCCTGTTTACTTTCAACAACTGCCATCCTTCTTTACAATTCACCGTAGAAAAGGAATCCGAACTAAGTATCCCCTTTCTTGATGTGTGCCTTAGCAGACGTGATGACGGATCTCTCAAAAGATCTATCCACCGGAAACGTACATGGAACGGACAACTAACTAATTTTTACAGTTGGGTGCCTATCTCCAGGAAAAGGAACTTAATTCATTCGCTTTGCTATAGGATAAGGAAAATTTGTAGTTCTGATTCCGTTGACTCGGAACTTGATTTCTTAAAAGCCACGCTGGCAGAAAACGGTTACCCTAACCGATTTATTGACAGCAACATGAAAGAAAAGCAGTCTAAACTGGTTACCGACACAGTTCCAAAGAAAACCTTATTCATGAACTTGGAATTCAAAGGTGATCAAGATTCAGATATGCTCAAAAATCGTCTCTCCAAATCAGTCAGTAAGACGTTCTATGCAGCAAAATTACATATGACGTTCACTAGCCGCAAGTTGTTCTCTACCTCTATAAAAGATAAGCTACCCCGTCTGGCCGCCTCCATGTGCATCTATCAGTTCACCTGCTCCTGTGGAGCAAGGTACATTGGCCGTAGTCAGAGGACGCTTTCCACACGGATACGAGAACATATTCCAGCTTGGTTTTATAAGGGAGAAAGGAAGTGTGTGAGAAGCTCTATTTTGGAACACCTGATCGACTTCTGTCACTCTGTTAACCCTGACCATGATTTTAAGATCATATATAGAATCCATGCTAACTTCCCGCGTTTTATTCGTTACAGACTTCTAAAGACAGCTGAGGCCTTGGCAATTCATGACTTTAAGCCAGACCTTTGTGTACAAAAGAAGTATGTACAATCCCTACTTCTGCCTTGGCCGTAGAGGGATAGACATTTATTTATTTTGTTTATTTAGTTATTCTATGTACTCTTCCCTTATTACTATTATTATTATTAATATTATTATCATTATTATTATTACTATTCTCACTCTGAATCTTTTTCACTTGACCCACTTGACATTTTAAACCTAAAATTATTAATTTTTATATTTTTATATTTTTTACAATATTGAATTCTGTCTTATCAAATTTCATACCATGTTATGTAACATTTTATATTCGTCTACTAATCTTATAATTATGTACCCTTTTCCAAAATCTATACACCTTATGTATTATTCTATATACGACATTAATTATTGTGCCACTTGACATTAAACTATGATTATAATCACAAATATTTTAATTGCATTTCATACTATTATTATTTCATGTATTCACACCTTTGACCTAATTCCCTCACCGGATATAATTTTTAAAAAAAACCATATATATACGATTGTACAGCTTGATAATAAATTCGTTGAAAAGAGTCTCTTCGCTGAATATTGTGTTCTTAATGCTACAATGGGAATTATTAAATTATTGAAAAAATGCAAAGACCCAATGACGATGAAGGAACTTAATGGGTTCCTACGGTATTCTGTCAAACTTGCGTTAGTGAAATCTGAGATTAACTTTTTTGAAAGCTGTATCAGTAAAAATGAATATCCTAATGTATTCTGGAAAGCGCTTAGGCGTAACCGTATATGTCCGAATTCCAAAACATTAAAGCGCCATACACTTAATCGTATTGATGCAATCAGCTCTCGCGTTGTAGAGCTAAACAGGAACATATATCTGAGAAGTCACGTTCTGTTTGAACTTTCAACTGATGAACGCCGGCAATTCGAGGAATACGTTTCTCTTGTCATCGAAAAACAGTCCCAGTCTGCTAACCTCAAGCATCTTGACAGTCTCAAGCAGGTAGTAGCAGAAAAGAAATTTCCGACTGATCCCAGTAAATATGTTTTTAATTATTCTTCCGTCACCCTTTCTGAAATTCAACTACAAGCCCTATCACTGGGCCCCAAATTCTGTAACAGTTCGTCAAAAGTCAACAGATTGCATACTCAAGTGCAATTTGAAAATCTTATTAATCAGACCAACGATCTCACACCCACATCACCTGAGGAATTCCAACACTTCAAATCTACAGTTCTTGATTGCTGTCATCAGTTTACCAGTTCAAAACCTAGCTCGAATAACCTTCTGACTAAAGAGCATATAGATCAACTTAAAGAACTGGAGAAGAATGATGATATTATTATATGCCGTTAAGACAAAGGTGGGGGTGTTGCAGTTTTGAATCGCCAAGATTATAATGATAAGATCTCAGAGATCCTTTCCGCCCAAATGAAATTCGCCAAACCCGATGGTGAAAAGAACAAGACACATTTAATTGAAAATCAACTGACTGATGTCTTAAAGAACATGAAGAATAAGTCAGTAATCTCGTCGGAAATATATGAACAGATCCGACCAGTAGGCTCCATGATACCACGTTTGTATGGACTACCTAAAATTCATAAAACAGGATTACCCCTGCGTCCTATCCTCGATATGGCGGGTTCTCCTTATCACGGAATCGCTCAATGGCTAGCTGAAATACTGGAACCAGTCAGAAGGCAAGTATCTAAGTTTTCCATTGATGATACGTTTAAATTTATTGATAGCACTAAAGATTTCAATGTCTCAGACAAAATCTCGTTCTCATTAGATGTAACGTCGCTTTTTACCAATGTTCCTCTCATGGAAACTGTTTGTTACTTATGTGATTATATTGATACACATAGTTTAGAAATTGGACTGCCGACCATCTACCTCAAAGAGCTTTTATTGAGATGCACGTTGAATGTTCAGTTCACCTTCAATAATGAGATCTTTAGACGGAGAGACGGCATTGCCATGGGATCACCACTGGGTCCCTTGTTGGCGGATTGTTTTATGGCTAAGCTTGAAAATTCTCAACTTAGTCAAACCATCGGTCATTTTGACATTTATAAAAGATACGTAGACGACACTTTCATTATCTGCGATAAAAATGTAATTCTTGATGATGTCCTGTTTACTTTCAACAACTGCCATCCTTCTTTACAATTCACCGTAGAAAAGGAATCTGAACTAAGTATCCCCTTTTTTGATGTGTGCCTTAGCAGACGTGATGACGGATCTCTCAAAAGATCTATCCACCGGAAACCTACATGGAACGGACAACTAACTAATTCTTATAGTTGGGTGCCTATCTCCAGGAAAAGGAACTTAATTCATTCTCTTTGCTGTAGGATAAGGAAAATTTGTAGTTCTGATTCCGTTGACTCGGAACTTGATTTCTTAAAAGCCACGCTGGCAGAAAACGGTTACCCTAGCCGATTTATTGACAGCAACATGAAAGAAAAGCAGTCTAAACTGGTTACCGAAACAGTTCCAAAGAAAACCTTATTCATGAACTTGGAATTCAAAGGTGATCAAGATTCAGATATGCTCAAAAATCGTCTCTCCAAATCAGTCAGTAAGACGTTCTATGCAGCAAAATTACATATGACGTTCACTAGCCGCAAGTTGTTCTCTACCTCTATAAAAGATAAGCTACCCCGTCTGGCCGCCTCCATGTGCATCTATCAGTTCACCTGCTCCTGTGGAGCAAGGTACATTGGCCGTAGTCAGAGGACGCTTTCCACACGGATACGAGAACATATTCCAGCTTGGTTTTATAAGGGAGAAAGGAAGTGTGTGAGAAGCTCTATTTTGGAACACCTGATCGACTTCTGTCACTCTGTTAACCCTGACCATGATTTTAAGATCATATATAGAATCCATGCTAACTTCCCGCGTTTTATTCGTTACAGACTTCTAAAGACAGCTGAGGCCTTGGCAATTCATGACTTTAAGCCAGACCTTTGTGTACAAAAGAAGTATGTACAATCCCTACTTCTGCCTTGGCCGTAGAGGGATAGACATTTATTTATTTTGTTTATTTAGTTATTCTATGTACTCTTCCCTTATTACTATTATTATTATTAATATTATTATCATTATTATTATTACTATTCTCACTCTGAATCTTTTTCACTTGACCCACTTGACATTTTAAACCTAAAATTATTAGTTTTTATATTTTTATATTTTTTACAATATTGAATTCTGTCTTATCAAACTTCATACCATGTTATGTAACATTTTATATTCGTCTACTAATCTTATAATTATGTACCCTTTTCCAAAATCTATACACCTTATGTATTATTCTATATACGACATTAATTATTGTGCCACTTGACATTAAACTATGATTATAATCACAAATATTTTAATTGCATTTCATACTATTATTATTTCATGTATTCACACCTTTGACCTAATTCC
>OX235271.1:191796938-191846573 GCA_944472155.2 Trichobilharzia szidati
TTCTTTTACAGTTCTGTTCTTCGATTGCTTTTTCCAGTGTCGGAGGCATATTGTTGCTTTTCTGAACTCATTTACTGATATACTATTTATATCTGATTATAAGTAGTACTCACCCCACCACCATTGTCATTTTACATTTGAAAATCATTTTTATCCTGCTGTTTCTGCTAATGCTAAATGTTGTTGGATGTTATCAATTTTCGCTAAGTGTACCCTGTACAAAATGTTTAAAATTCTAAACACTTTATCTTAAGTATTCCTATGGAATGAAGCAAATCATTGTTATTATTATTATAACTTTGTGAAGTATCAGGCCTAAAAACTGCGGAACTAACAGGAGGTAAATTACCAGTTAGCCATTGTATTTTTCAAAACAATGAATGAGAGGTATTCAACCTAATGTTCTCAAACACTGATTCATTTTTAGCCTCATTGGTGTTGCTTTGCTGAAAACATCCAGCTAGAATAGACATTTGTTTTATGATCATCGATTTTATAGCAATTGATTCCACTTCGACGTCACATAATCTTTTTTATTTCACCCTCGGTTGCATACCCAACTCACTGCTTCCCAATTCATGTTCTATCCAACCCCTTGACTGCCTTGTGATATCACTTTCAAGTTTCTTCCTCTAATCCATGCCCATCTCCATCTCCTCCTGCGCTATGCGTCATTTTTTGGTTCCTTCCCAGAATTATATACTGCTTATCATCTCTGGCCAGGAATCTCGTCTTCAGTATGAACCGAAGGCAGGTGTTGATGAGTCTGTAGTGTATTGGAAATGCTTCCATATTGGTTTGTTTATTACATGTATCACACAGTCGGTGAAACAGTATTATTATTTACTGGATGACAAGGTTTCGAACACAATTCACCTATTGTTCATAATCATATCAATTATAATCACACGACTTCGAAACTTTGGTTTTATAGGAAAATCTAAGACAGGAAGTGAGGCATATAAGAGAAGCCTTGAAACTTAATAATTACCCTGATAAATTAGTCAGAAAGTATGTAGGGAAATGTAGAAATAAAATAAATAATGATAGTAGTGATAGTGATAATAATAATAATATTAATGACCCCATGCATGTCAGACATGCGCAAGACAACACCAACAATAAGGAATCTAAATCATCAGTAGTGCTTCCATACAAAGAAGGAACCTCGGAAACCAACTTAAGCAGAATTCTTAACAAGGCAGGCAGGAATAAAAGTGGCTGACATTCAAACCAACCACAAACTCAATTAGAAACAAGCTTTGTCGGTTAAAGGATCCTGCCTGTGGAGCCAATTAAACAAAACAATTTAGTTTATCTAATACCCTGCCTGCGTTGATTATCAGGTCAAATACATAGGTCAAAGTAGTAGAACAGGTGCAGTCAGTCAGACTAGCCGAGCATAATAACCCAGCAGAAAAATCTAGATTAGCTGGCCCGAATAAGATAAGAAATCTAGAGAATAGTTCAGCTGTAGCACTCACTACATGCAGTTACACACAACCATACAATACGATGGATGGGATAAGACGACAATTTCAAAATCTAGTGTAGCAGCAGGTTGAAGGAAGAAACTGATAACAGAAGCTTTGTTTATCTAATCAACTGAGAGAAAATACGTGTAATAGGAATAATTCAACACCTGTCCAGTCGGAGGAAGGCGAGAAACACATTCATCAACCTGAAACCAATCTGGAAATCTTCGTCACTCAACTCAGCATCAACAACAAAATTCCGATTTTCAATACAAACGACGTCAAGTCAGTCAGTTCTTCTATACGGATCAGAAACTTGGCCAGTGTGTCACAAAGAATATTTCCAACAGGTTGCAGACCTTTATCAACAGCTGTCTTCGTTCCATACTGAAGATCAGATGGCCGGAAAGAATCACCAACAAGAAACTATGGGAACGAACAAAACAGGAACCAATCGCTCAACAAATATGCATGAGAAAGTGGAGATGGATTGGACACTCGCTGAGGAGGCCGTTGGGTGACATTGAGCGTCAGGCCATAGCTCGAGTGGAACCCGAAAGGGAAGCCGCGAGTGGGACGTCCAAGGGTGACATGGAGGAGATCGTGTGATGAGGAGCTGAAACAGTACGGACTAACATGGATGCAGTTGAAAAGTACAGCAGAAGACAGAAGCAAATGGAGATGTGCAGTTGAAGCCCTATGTTTCACTACGAACCCAAGGGAACAATAATAATAATAATATATGTCCAGTCGGATATCTGGAAAATTCTACTACCACGACTACGACGACGAATTGGATAGAACAAGGAAAACTATAAAACTCAGGTTTTGAAGTTGTGTGATTATAATCGGCGATATGATTATGAACAATGATAAATTGTGTTCGAAACTGTGTCATCCAGTAAATAATACTGTTTCACTCACTGTGTGATACACCTAATAAACAAACTAATATGGAATTATTTGCTACCACAATGCCCAAGTTTTACACATATGTTTGAAATGCTTTTGGTGACACACCAAGTCACTGAATCATATAGAAGAACTAACTTAACGTTACTGATAAAAACTCTGATCTCGTTCCTTATACTGAGAGAAGCAGAGCAGATTTTCAAACTGATTTCACAATAGTGAATGTCAGTCTTGCTCTTCCTTCCTTCGCTGCTTTTGACATCCATATGTGTGGATGTGTAGATGTATCTGTCGTTGAAAAGATGGTGTGTAAATAAGTGAAACATCTGACCTGGTTCATCTCTATAATATCAATTATTTTCCAGTTAGTACATCTAGCTGAGAATGGTGACAAGATATATGTCTTTTTTATTCTCTGTTACTTCCCTGTTACTACTTATTTTTGTATTTCAGTAGTACACACATCCTCCTTTGAAAATTAAAACGAAATCTGTAAAGTTTCAAAATTTTTATTTTATAAAAATCAGTAAAATTTGTTCAAGGTTACTTTCAGTAGAGGAGAAAATCACGATAACACCTGCGTGAAGCTTATCGCCATGATTTCTCCGTATTCCGCTGCGTTAATATTTCCGCCATGACATGCGACTTGGACGTATCATTTAAGGATTACAAGTTTCAGTCAGTCAGTATCCCAACAGTGCAGCTGACACCACTGCACTGTTGACATTTTAGTATTTTCTGTTTCCTCAGCTGTAGCAGATGCTACTGGTCATCTTAGTAGCCAGTTGTTGCATATACGTAATATTTTAGTTAGACAGAGTTTCAATTTCGAGAAAAAAAGATATCTGAAACAACTCACCATGATGTATGACTTACTGACTCTTGCTGCTATGTCAGTGATTTCCTCTGATTACATAACCATGAACAGCGTAGCAATATATCTGAAGACTTGTCATCCATCCACCACATAAGAATGGTTTATTCCACCGTGTGAACCAACCCACTTGCCACACAGAGTAGCCAAATACGAAATCTGGATGAAACTTGCAACTAAGATTATGAAGATTAGTAAGGCTGAGTTATTTGATTGTTTGGTTCAATGTCATTTGGTTGTTGTATCTATTTAATTGAATTTTAGATTTCCCCGTCCACTGATTCGATCGAAGTGCGCGGTCTCAGGTTGACATGTCGGCTTCGTGGGCACATACTCCGACGATGTCTGGGCACGTAATTAGAGGTTAATTGGTGGATGGTGACTAACAGTGGAATCCAGCCAGAGTGCCTATTTCGTCCTATTTGGGGCTCGTCAGCTATTGGATGTACCTGCATTCCCCAGTGGGTGATGATGTTCCCACCGAGGCTCGAACCCAATGCCCATAGTTTCAAACGCCAAAGCTTTATCCACTAGACCACTTGGGCCACGAGAGCCACCTCTAGTAGACAAAGCTTTGGAATTTGAAACTATGGGCACTGGGTCCGAGCTTTGGTGGGAACATCATCACCCACTGGGGAATGCAGCTTCATCCAGCTGACGAGTCCCAAATATGGCAAAATGCCCGTTGTCCTGGATTCCACTGCTAGTCACCATCCACCAGTTCAGTTCGAATTACATGTTGTATCTATTCTTTGCTGTTACTTTTCAGACAATATCTTAACACCTAGTACAGAAACTCTCAGTGTATTTAACTAGAAAATTCCTCGTGTTCGTACAGGATCTACAAATAAAATAATCATACAGTGTTTTCCTATATGAAAGAAAATCCAATTCTCCACGATGTTCTTCCCGTAAATTTTTTTCAGAATTGTATAGCACCTTTTTGAAGTGCGCGCGAGTTCATGTATTGATCAATAAGGATAATTGAATGATTAAAACAATAAGAAATGCAAAAGTGTTTAAGAATTACAATAGATGGAAATTTTCATAGCTCTTTTTTAAACATAAAACTCATTAATTATCACGTCTAAAAAGTGAATGCGATTATCAGTCATTCCACTGCCTACTTCTTTTATATTTTTCTTATAATCCACATAAATTTCTGAATTTTTTTTCAAATATAAAACAGATTTCACTGACGTATTTCTTTATTATTAAATGCCAAAAATCTTCCCTCCCGCCTCTTTTCCTGCTTAATTATACACTTTCCTTATCTACATTATAACGTCATCGCCTTCCAGTTTTAGATGTGACTTTTCATTAAATTCCAAAATATTTTGATTTGCTCTCTTTTTTTGTTTATTGTAAACATAAACACGAGTGGTAAAATGGTGGATTTTTTTAAAAACACCTCGGGAAGAAAAAACGTTTTTCTCACTTAAGTATCGTTATGTTAGCTTTTATGATGGAAAACGGTTTACCGGCCAGGTTCATAGACAAGAATCTCAAATCAAAGAAGACATCCGAAAAAGTCCAGTCAGCCCCGAAGAAGATACTTCTGCTTAATCTAGAATTCAAAGGTGACGACTCTGTAAATCTTTGAGGAAAACATATTTCGCCGCTAGCCTACGACTGACATTTTCCTGTAAGAAACTGCTCAACCATAATGCGGAAGACAAGCTGCAGCATTGCGGGACTTCAACGTGCATATACCAGTTTACTTGCTCTTGTGGAGCTGATTACTTCGGCCGTACCATGCGCCAACTTGAAAAGCACGCTCGTGAACACTATCCAGCCTGACTAGTAAACGGAGAACGAAAACGGGTATATATTTCAGTGACAGAACATCTGGTCAATTCAGGACATTCAGCGCCATTCGAAAAATCCTTCAAAATATAATACACGATTCGATCAAACCTATCAAAGGGAGTAAAATTAAGACATCTGGGCATAGCCGAGGCACTAGCTTTCCAAAAGCTCAAACCCACTCTATGTATCCTAAAGAAATATGTCCAAACCTTGTCCCTGCCATGGCCATTATAAACAAGTAATTCCTTTAGTAATGACAATCCCATTGCTTTTGTTATTCAAACTTCATGTTTATTCATGTTATTCTTGAGTTTTTCTTAATCCCTATTTACACTACCATATTTTCATATCCGGAGTTCCTATCTATTTTGTCATTTATTATTTCTACATATTTAATCCCTGATTGCATAAACAATTATTCGTCACATTAGTTATGATCCCACTAGATTTTTTTATCCAAACATCCTGTCTATTTTGTTATTTCTACATTTCTAACCCCTAATTGCACAATATGTCAATCTTCTCAGTAATTATGATGTTACTTTGTTTGAGTTTTATCCGTCCCCCTGTTTATTATGGCATTTTAATTCCTAATTGTAATTCTATTAATTTTCCCCTTGACCGGAAATTATTCTGGAACTTTCCCACCCATTTGTTATAAATGCACGAAAGTACAACCTAGTTGACGGTGACTTCGTCGAAAAGAAAAAAATTTTCTTCGCTACAACCGCCTTTTTAATAATTCCAATAACCCAGTGTGTATATTTCGTGGTTTTATGATTGAATTAACTTGATTCATTGCATACCTCACCTCTTCAAAACTTTCTTCATTCCTAAGCTTTTTCAGTAGAACATCGGGTTCCAAGGCTTTTTTTAAGTTTCACTGGCAATGGAATAGTCAGTTCCGTGCCCAGCCTCACCTCCTTCCCAGGCTTATTATCACTTGATAAACTAGGTGAGTTGGTCAGCGGAAGAACGTCGAACCCTGAAGTAGGTGTAAGGTTGGCGAGAATCCTACACCTGACCCATCGATACTCACATAAACCCTCAGTTTGAAATTATATGGCTAGACAATACTCGAGTACTACGGCGTACCCCAAATATTCATCAACCTTATTCAACAGCGTGCGTCGGTGGCATAACGGTTAGGATGCTCACCGACCATGCACATGGTCCGGGGTTCGATCCCCGACCGACGCACTCCTTTACCTCGCTAAGCCAGAAATAAAAAGCTGGTAAGGGGGAAAGGTTGGGCATGAGGCTAGCAACCCCATCCTGTAAAAATAAACCCTGCTAAAGAAACTTCAAGCCTCTAGCTTGAAGCCCTATGTTCCACTGGGAACGTTAAGGAATAAAAAAAATTATTCAACAGCTGTACGACAACAGCACATGTCAAGTAATCCACAACGGAAAACTCAGCGAGGCGTTTGGAGCAAACACAGGAGTCAGACAAGGGTGCTTATTATCACCAATGATATTCCTAATTGTGGTGGACTGGATTATGCGTCAGACAGTGGGAAACGAGAAGACAGGGATATCCTGGACCGACGTGAAGAATCTAGAAGACCTGGATTTCGCGCGTGGATGATTTATGTTTGATCTCACAAAAAATCGAAGACTCACAAGCGAAAACCGACAAATTGGTCGAAGAAGCAGGCAGTGAAGACAGGACTCCAGGTGAGTATAGACAAGACGGAGGTCATGAAAATAACCAACCAACCAACCAACAACAACAACAGCAACAACAACATCCAGCGCCAATCACCATCAACGGGAGGGATTTGAAAGAGGTTACTTCATTCACTTACTTATCTAGGGAGCATTGTCTCAACTACAGGAGGAGCGGACGAGGATGTCAAATCGAGAATCGGGAAGGCGAGAAACACATTCATCAACCTGAAACCAATCTGGAAATCTTCGTCACTCAACTCAGCATCAACAACAAAATTCGGATTTTCAATACAAACGACGTCAAGTCAGTCACTTCTTCTATACGGATCAGAAACTTGACCAATGTGTCACAAAGAATATTTCCAACGTGTTGCACACCTTTATCAACAACTATCTTCGTTCTATACTCAAGATCAGATGGCCGGAAAGAATCACCAACAAGAAACTATGAGAACAAACAAAACAAGAACCAATCGCTCAACAAATATGCATGAGAAAGTGGAGATGGATTGGACACTCGCTGAGGAGGCCGTTGGGTGACATCCCGCGTCAGGCCAGTGCTCAAGTGGAACCCGAAAGGGAAGAGGCGAGTGGAACGTCCGAGGGTGACATGGAGGAGATCGTGTGAAGAAGAGTTGAAACAGCATGGACTAACATTGATGCAGGTGAAAAGTACAGCAGAAGACAGGAGCAAGTGGAGATGTTCAGTTGAAGCCTTGTGTTTTACTAGGAACCCAAGGGAACAATAATAATATAATAATAATTTCGTGGATTCTTCTCAACTCGTGGTTACAACCTGAACAGTAGCAAAATTATAAATTAAATTAAAGATGTGGACATACTTTTCTTACAGTGATAATGAGTGATTCATTGGAACTGAGAGTAACAATGGTCAGAAATGATGTAGTAGGCTGTTGAATAATTAGGAGTGAAAAAGGGTCGGCTATTTATATAAGAATTGCATAACTCAGCTTGGAAACAAAAGAACAGATGTGAACAGATATTGTTTGGCTAGAAATAAAGTTTAATTTGAAAGAATATAAAAAGAGTAATAGGTTACGTAGCAACAGAAAAACACGTTTTCATGAAAAAATAGACAAAACTCACACAGAGGAGGGACGTAGGATGAGTCATGCATGTTTAGACGAAAAATTCAAGTTCCTTAAACAGGACAAAAGATGACGTAGTGAAATTTTTGCGCTTTGTTATCACCACGGCAGTGTGAGATTCACCACCACTGTCTGTTTCTGCCTACATAGATTTGGTTTTAGCCGTTTTTTGATGGTGATTGCCTCAGCAAAATGTAGCAGGCTAGGTTTCTTTTGTCTGTTGATTATTTTGAACGCCTTCAGATTGTCCACAACATGGCTAGTGTCTAGTAGATGACGTGTAATCGCGCTGTTTAGTGCTTGTGGGTCCTTTAATCTCAGGTTCTTTCGTATGTGTTTGGCGATGCGGACAATCAATAACTCTTCTCTCTGTTATTTCAATGTATGTGCTTTGTCACGTACATGTAAATTGGTTGTTACAGTTGGAGGTAGGTAATATGAGGTAGGAGTTTGTCCACTTTTGATTATCTTAAACAACAGGTCGTCCAGGGGTTCTAGTGGGAAGTCGTGACCATTAGGGTTCAGCAGGTCAGATGTGAGGACAAATACTCACCAAAGACATTGGCTAGCGGTTGCGCTATATCGTGAATTGGCAGTAGTTGGAATTCATGAACTGGCGGCCATTGGATAGGGTCCCAGTGGCTTAATTGTCTACGAGCTCGCCTTGTAACCAGAAGGTCGTGGGTGTGAACCCCCTGTGGTGGGTGCGTAGTGATGAAGAGTCCCAAACTGGGACGAAACAGCTGTCCAGTACTCCCTGTTGGTTTTCCAATGGTCCTCTAACCAATGTCATCTCATGATGAAATCCTGTAACCAATCAACCAAATCCCTACAAACCAATACTTGAATAAACACGTACAAGCTTGACAGCTGGATATGTTCTTTTCAGGGCAGCGTTCAGGCTGCATCTTATTCTATTATTTACTTATTGATTTTATTATATCTTGACTCCACACAGTATTTTCGATACAAGTATGGAATTTTCAGCATGTGATATCGGTAGTCCAAATTTAGCAGGCCAACCATTGATATCGGGAGTGTGTCAGTATAGTCACCTTTAAAGGCAAGCTGTAGAAAGATGGTCTTTTTCTCTAGTGGGTTGTACTTCACCTTGTCAAGACTACGTTTTCCATGTTTGTCGATGAAATTCTGTTTTTTCTAATTCCTTTACGTTATCAGTGGAACATAGGAGGCTTCAAGTTAGAGACTTGAATTTTCTGTAGCAGTGGTGTTCAGTTTTTACTGGATGGGGTTGCTAGCCTGCCTCATGCCCAACCTTCCCTCTTTACCAGTCTTAATGATGGCTTAGCGAGGTAAAGGAGTACGTCGGTGGCCGGGCATCGAACTCCGGATTGCCTGTGTAGTTGGCAAGCACTCTACCTCTGTGCCACCGACGAACTTCTGTAGGTAACCATTATCACACAGGCATTTTTCAACAGTGTCTAGTTCTTCTTCGACTTTTTCTTCTGAACATAGCTTCCTTACACGATCAAACAGTGTCCTCACCAATAATGATAATTATAGAACACAATTCAAACATAACGATTAGACAACACAATAATAATAAATTGTGAAACGGAGATTAAGATGTACAACTACAGCACAGCATGATATTGAGAATGCAGTTAGCATTACAAATCAAATAATAAGACACTATTCACAGTTATCCGTTGTCACTGGGAGAGATAACTATTTTAGTTTTGGGGGAGAAGGCCAAGGGAGGGAGAGAGACACTGAACAAACTTTTTCTGAACACTTCGACTGGGTTGAAAAGTCTTTATGGCGAGAGACGTTACCACTCAGCTGTTCGGGCTAGTGATTGACCTCCTGTAGGACTGTAATGGATACTTTGATTGGACACTAGTAACTAGTGTGCAGGTTCAAATCTCAGAAGGGACATGAGTTCCTTCGAGGTTGCAGATACGCCTTGCTAACTGACTGGTGAGTGCCAACTAGCACGAAACCTAGGTCAGGTAGGACTTCCTGTGGCCGATTGCCTCCAACCATCTAATTGATATCATCAAATCAATGTACATCGTGATGGCGAGCTACCTAGTGGCATGGTGGCCACATTGCAAACTTGACTGACTGATAGAATTCAGTCTGCACCAAAGAGAGGACTAGGCACATCACACTAGTTACTGACTAGCGTCCAATCAAAGTATTTTCGCAGTTATATTGAACAAAGACATCAACACTGTCGTGAAGCAGCTGGCTATACAGGCAATTTAGGTTTCTAAATACAAAACAGGTACTCCTCAGAATAGAGGGAAATATTCTCAGTAAGGTGGAATCCAAACCACTGTTTACAATACATCACACAGCGCAGCGCTTCACACCAGCAGACCCTGGGCAAAATGACCTTCATCCAATGAAAGAAAGTCATATCATTAAATAACACATTGTCAATGAACACAAAATGTACACAAAGAAAAGTATTACAATATTAAAGATAAAATAAGGACAAAGGCAAATAATAAAGGTCAAACATCAAAATGTGATATGCAAATGTCAAATTAGTGATACACACTCAGTCTAGAGGAAAATGTATAATAATTACAAGATTAGTTGAATCGTCTAAATGAGTATCAATATTAGAAAAGATCTGGTGGATGGTGACTAGCAGTGGAATCCATCATGCGCGTTTCGTCCTATTTAGGACTCATCACCTGGATATACTTGCATTCCCCAGTAAGTGATGATGTTCCCACCGAAACTATGGACACTGGGTTCAAGCCTCGGTGGGAACATCATCATCACTGACTGGAGAATGCAGGTACATCCACTGGCTGACGAGTCCCAAATAGGACGAAATGCGCATCCTAGCTGGATTCCACTGCTAGCCACCGTCCACAAATTCACTTCTGATTACTTACTTATCCGTTATCAGAAGATATTATTCACCACAACACTTACAGTGATGATGTAGTATTCATAATTGGATGTGTCGAGCACAATTTATTGTATACACACAAGTTCATAGCTTGATTTATATACTTTCCCGCGGTCACCGCCTGTTTTTTATCACAACTTCCCAAATGTCCGATAGAAGTGTGACATCATTTGAATCCCATGTATTTTGTGTTGCATCGATGTACAAGGATTCGGTAATTAATCCCCCTTTCTTTCTCTCGTTGTATCTCTCACTTTAAATACTTTTCCCTTATCCCACCCTACTGCGTAATGACATGCAAGTGAATGCATTGCCTTTATCGAGCACTTTTTTCGAGGCGGAACAATCATTCTAGATCTAGGTAAATGTCTATATTCTGATAGTCTCACAATGAAAAACAAGATGGAGTAAGGCCGTATAAAGCAGGTTATCACTGTCGTTTGAATACTTCAGCGACTCAGGGATTGACTTGCAATCACCGCGGAATAATAGTCTCATTGACTTAGAATATGCAGACGATGTAGTCCTCCCCCACCTAGGTGAAGATGCTGACAAAACACAGCAGAGTCTTGTGAACACCTTGAGTTGAGCAGCTATCTTCGAATGTTTGGTATGCGATTTGCTGCTGTCAAATATAGGATGATGTTACAGGATTGGACAGCATTGATTCTTAGCTTGAAGATAGAGAGTGAAGTGGTTGGTGGAGCGTGTTAACCATCACTTCACTTATTTGGGAAGTTGCATCAGCCAGTGCCAGCGGGTTGATCTCTGACAAAATATCAACATGGACACAGAAAGATCGTTCGGCATTTGCAAACTGACGTCACCTCTTCTCATATAGACGCGATATCCAGCTGGCTGTCGATCACAGGGTATGTGTACTGCTCAGCAGTTCACTCTGTCCTTATAGCCATTAAGAGTGGAAGACATACAAAGCCTGGCTGACTAGCTGTCTTTGATCATAGGTGACTGCGTTCTATCTACCATGTGAAGTGGTATAATAAGGTGAGCAATAATGAGGTTAGGCACCGGTCGAGTGCTAAGTAAGGAGGGAGGGGAAATCAATCGATGAGGATGTGAAGTTACACCGATTGTGAGAAATGGTTAGGACATATGTTACGCATCCATGCCTATCTTATCCATCGCCCTCCTCGACGGACGGGGAATGTTAGCTGACATAGGACCACTCAGGTTGACAAAGAGCTACTGGTGGTGGTCAGAGTAAAACATGGCTTCATCAATCAATGAAATCCACAACAGTTAGTTTAAGCCATCAGTCACGTAGGAAGGTGTAGACCTCTTGATTAGTTGTGGTTCTCGGAATGGTAAGAACCAATGAAGGCTGGAAACAATCGGTGATATGGCTCAGAATCGTTCTCAATAGTTGGCGTAGATGCATCCATTCCTTGTGATTCTGTGTGCTGAGTGGAGTGTGTCAACTCAGACTGATGCACATATGTGCAAATTTTTACGTTGAAACCAGCCACTCAGTCAATTAGTCAGTCACGTGAATACAGTTTGATATGATAATGGACAATAAAATTGTACTCGAAATATCCTCCATTTATGAATACTGTTTCATTATCACTTATCCTACCAGAGCGCTCAAATTCTACTCTCACGTAAATTACAACTATGGTCTTTCCGTTCTACCTTTCTCTTAGATTTAGAATTTGTAAGAATTTAATCGATTTCACCGTGAATTAAAATCACACACAGAACTGTTGAAAACTGGTAACTCTTGCCTTCTAAATGGAACCTTGAGCTTAAGACTTCAGCCTCTGGAGTTTTTGAGTATTGATAATGTTGTATTCTGCACTTGGTGGGATGTTAGCCTCATACCCAACCTTATCTCTTTACAGCGCCTACTATGAGTTAAGCAAGGTTTAGAAATACGTAGACCGGGAATTGAACCCAGTCGATGCGTGTGTGTATAGTTGGACAGCATTCTATCACTGAATCACCGAAGCACAGTCGTCAACAGTGTATACCCATAATTCTGCAAGGCAGTTAGTTCAAGTCATCACAGGTTGATGTGTCTAGTCTTTTGTCTGGTAGCAACATCTTTGATTACAGCACTGTGGGACATGGGTTTGTTTCAATCTCGGGAAGAATTTGAGCTCCTTCATTGCTGACGAATGCCAACAAGTATAAAACTTAGGTCAACACAAGGCTTCCTGGGACCGACTGCCTCCAACCATCTAATAAAAGAGCCCTTAAATTACCAAAAAGTGCCTCACACCGTAGCCTAAAGATCATGCGTTTGAAAGCTGTGTACTTTTGAAGACTCTCGAAGAAAGGAATGAAAACAGGCGTCCATTATTCATTGTGATTTTTTTCAATGCATCTGATATTGTGGCGGCCTGTTTAAATCATTGAGTTACCGAAACTGCTTTCCACCAAAAATGCTTAATTTCATCTGGATTTATCATTGTTTTAATCGTCCGTATTAAAAGCAAATCACATACTTATACATGAATTTGCTCGCTGATTTAATTTGCTTCCAAGTAAACTTTGTGCAGTTTTCTTCAACGAAATGAAGACATCCTTCAGATTAGTACTTTACATGTAAATCCTGTATGAAGAAAATACATTTTGGAAATAAATACGCTAAAACTTTTCGCACCTTATGTTTTTTATTACGGCTTGATTCCACAACATAATTTTGGCACAGGTATGGAATTTTCAGCAGGTGAAATCGGTAGCCCAAATTTTGCAGGCCGAACAATTGATACCAGGTGTGCTTCTGCAGGGGATCGAACCCCGGACCATTTGCATGGTTGGTGGGAGTCCTAATCGCTGTGCTACCGACACGTATTGTCTGAAATAAAGCTTTATTGGTTATAGGATTTCATCATGAGCTGACATCAGTTAGAGAACCGTTGGAAAACCTGCAGGGAGTACTGGACATGTCTCCGTTGTCCCATTTAGCAACTCTTCATCAGTATGCACTCACTGCAGGGGTTCGAACCCAGGACCTTCCGGTTACAAGGCAAGCTAGCTCGTATACCATTCAGCCACTGGGAACCAACCCGATTCAATGGCCACCAGTCCATGGATTCTAACTTCTACCATGTCATGATATTTAGCGCGATTGGCACCAACCAATGTCATCGGTGGTACATCCATCCTCACACTTGTCCCGGGGTTTGAACCCCGTGTGTGGTGGCTGCGTACTGCCAATGATTCCCAAGCACTAGGACAACAGAAACAACTGGCTGTCCAGTACTCCCTGGTGATATCAATCCCCGGGTCAAAACTCGTCAAAAACAAATCTAATCCTTACAAACCAACTCTCGAAAAAGTTTGTTTCTTAAGAAAATCTTATAACATCTAATCTGACCTCACTGGTCACGACTTCTCACTAGAACTGACTCCAGGAAACTCCATCCTGTAGCAAGTCATTAGCAAGCATCAGATTTTAGTTTTCTATAGTTTGGTTTGTAAGGGTTAGTTATGTTTTTACGAGTTGATCACGGATTGATATCAGTTAGAGAAGCATTGAAAATCAACCAGGGAGAACTGGACAGCTGCTGTTTCGTCCTAGTTTGGGAATTATTGGCAGTACGCACCCATCACGTGCGGGATTCGAACCCAAGACCTTCCGGTTACAAGGGAAGCTAGCTCGTATACCATTCAGCCACTGGGAACCAACCCGATTTAATGGCTCATGAATTCTAAGTTCTACCAATTCGTGGTTTAGCGCCACCCTAATTAGATATCACGTGTGTGGATGGATGTCCTACCAACGACAATGGTTGAGATCGCGCTAACTCAAGAATTGGTAGAAGTCAGAATTCATGAGCCATTGAATTGGGTCCCAGTGGCTGAATGGTATACGAGCTCGCTTCCCTTGTACCCAGAAGGTCCTGGGTTCGAATCCTGCGTGTGGTGGGTGCGTACTGGTGAAGAATCCCAAACTAGGATGAAACAGCTGTCAAGTACTCCCTGGTTGGTGATCAACTCGTAAAAACATAACTAACCCTTACTAACCAAACTATAGAAAATCTAATAACCAAATAAACAAATAAATAAATAAATATTTACTTGAAGTACTTGTCCTTTAATATTTTTTATTTATTAGGTCAAATACAATCAGTGTACAAGGATGAGTCACTTCCTTTGATACAGGAAATAGAAACAAGTAACAAGAACGACAACATCAACAACAACAACAAGAAAATAACAAGTTAAGATGGAAAGGATGGAACATATTCACATACACACACACACTCCAATGTTTATTTGTTTATTTGTTTACTTATATGCCTGTTGAAAAAAGTCATTTGACTAAGGTCATCTTATGTGTATGTGTTTGTGTGTGTGTGTGTGTAGAAACGATGTAGAAATGACTCTCCCTGTGTACACTGTCACCCTCACCCTCACCCTCACCCTCACTCTGACTATTGTCCTTATCGTCTTCATCAGCATTTTATTCATCGTCGTCATCAGTACAACCAACATGACCTTTTCCTTCAAAATGTTCATTAAAGCTAAGAGATATCTATCAATTATAATAATGACAAGGACTCGAGAATAACAACAATAACAAGAAATAACAATAATGAGAATATCTGTTAAAGCCCTTATCCAGTTAGTCAGTTAGTCAGTCATTGTACTTTTAGGAACTACAGGCCAACTCATCTACTACAACCAGTTTCTATAACCCCACCAGGTCCCACACACACACACACAAACAGACACCTTGTGTGTTTCACAGGCTTTTACACAGATGTGAAAAGGAACACAGTTTAACAGAAGTTAGGAAAGTAAACAAACAGAGCTGGAAACGGAGTCGAGAGAGGGAGTGATAAATAGGGCGGATAATAAAATAATAAATAAGGTCATAAGAAAAAAACCCAAGAAAACAAATCATTATTTTCCTGTTGGTAAACATACATTATTCATTCTCTTAAATATACAACACTATGTATAATGCCTAACTTGTTGGGTATGTTCTCCAGTGGCATATGCGTGTGTGTGAGTGTATGCATTTTAGGTTGAACTTCTGAAGATTGTAAAGGGCTGAAATTCACTGTGGAACACCATTTATTTCAACTTAATTAATAATATAAATCATATTTTCTATAGTTGGTTTGTAAGGACTAGATTTGCTTTTTACGGGTTTCGACCACGGTTATGATACTAGTGAGGTTCACCCTGTCGAGTTTGAGGATGGATGTCCCACCGACGACATTGGTTGTTGTTAGTCGACCTAAAAATCACGAATTGATAGAAGTTAGAATTCATGGGTTGGCGGCCACTGAATCGGGTTGGTTCCCAGTGGCTGAATGGTATACGAGCTAGCTCGCCTTGTAACCGGAGGGTCCTGAGTTCGAATCCCGTGTGGTGGGTGTGTACTGCCGATGAATCCCAAGCACTAGGATAAGTTTGTGTATCTAGGTAGTTGTGTGAGTGCTGGCGGAGGGGTGACGGATGAGATTTCCAACCGTATAATGAAGGCTAGGGTGGTATACATCAACTTCAGCCACCTCTGGCGCCGTCGCGATGTTAGCCTGGCTGTCAAAGGTCGGGTATACAATGCGTCGGTGCGGGCTGTCTTGCTCTATGCCTGTGAAACCTGGCCTCTCCAAGCTGAGGATGTGAGGCGACTCTGCGTGTTCGATCATCGCTGTCTCCGCAGGATTGCCTGCGTTCGATGGCATCATCGTGTGAGTAAATCTGAGGTTCGGCGGCGTGTGTTTGAACTCAATGGAGATCACCATTCATTGAGTGTCGTCATCTGGAAACACCGGCTCCGGTGGCTTGGACATGTACTGAGAATGTCATCCCAGAGGCTTCCGTACAGGTCTCTGTTCGCTAGCCCTGGGACGGGATGGAAAAGGCGGAGGGGTGGTCAGTCCATGACGTGGCGTCGTGGGATGAGGGATGTTTGTGTTAGATTAGCATCGGTTGGTGTGTCACGACTCCCTGGTTGGGGTCCGCGAGATAGCTCGAATCGATGGCTGGAAACGTTATCGGATATGGCCAGGAATCGTAATCAATGGCGAACGTGTTGCAATTTCCTTCTTTCTTCCCTTCCTGATGATAGTTAACGAATACTGTTTGAACTTGTTAAACATAACTGTTTTCCTTCCAGATGAAGTTCTTTATCCGTTCTCCATCTATATTTTTACTTTTAATCTATGTTGTTTTATTATTATTGTGTGGCGCATCATTCTTGGCGCCATATTGTACCAAGCGTTTTCTGCGTTTAAATAAATAAATAAATAATAATATACTAGGACAACGGAAACAGCTGACTGTTCAGTACTCCAGTGCTGGTTTTCAGTGCTTCTCTAACTGATATCAATCCGTGATTAAGTAGTAAAAATAAATCATATTTATTTATTTATTCGTTTACGCTCCCAGTGGAACATAGGGCTTCAAGCTAGAGGTTTGAAGTTTCTGTAGCAATGGTGTTTGTTTTTTACAGGATGGGGCTGCTTGCCTGCCTCATGCCCAACCTTCTCTATTTACCAGTCGTATTACTGGCTTAGTAAAGTAAAGAAGTACGTCGGTGATCGGGCATCGAATCCCGAATCATATGAGCCATCATTGGCGAGCATTCTACCGTTGTGCCACCGACGCACAAATCATATTATTATACATGTTGAATAAAATAGATAAAATTGTTCAGTATTCAATTGTTGAAAGGTTTGGCATATTGAATTTTCCTGTTGATGGGTTATATCGGATTGAAATGATCGATTTTTATTGTTATGTTTGGCTCTAATAGGTGCTGAACTATTCTACGATGTCTGCTTGCATTATTTTGCAGTTAATTTGCATTTCCCGTTGATTGGTTATGTTAGACTGGCTTCGATGATATCTAAGGACTAACGAAATACACTTCCTGAACTCCACTGCCAGTTATAATCGATCAAATTAACTTCATTTTAATCCCTAGACATCAGTAAAACATCCATACTAGGAGCTGACATGTACAACATTACCAATCAAAGGAAAATGTGAATTAACCTTGATGTGAACTTATCAAGGAGGACCGATGGAACTCTGAAGAGATCGATTCATAGAAAGCTGTCATGGAATTGTCAACTGACAAATTTCTGCAGCTGGGTACCAAGTGGTTGAAAATGTAACTTGGTCCAGTCGCTTGCCACTCGTATTCAGCGCATATGTAGCCCTGAAACTGGAGGATGAGTTAAATCTTTTGAGGAAAATCCTAATAGAAAATGGATTTCCACCACATTTTACAGACAAGAATATACATTCAAATCCTGTGAAATGTGACTTATCATCTGCACCCAAGAAAATACTGTACATGAGCTTGGAATTCAAAGGTAACTTACCTTCCGATATCAAATATTAGAAAGATCTCACAATCTCTGAAAGGGACATTTTCTGCTGCATCTTTGAGAATACTGTTTTCCAGTCGACCTTTGTTGCTCAGTAACCTGAAGGACAAGATCCCGCTGTTGACCAAATCTATAAACGTTTAGCAATTCATCTGCTCATGTGGAACTAGGTATATCAGTCGTTCTACGCGAGTTTTGTCCAAGAGGGTGCAAGAACACTATCCTGAATGGTTACAGAGAGGTGAAAATGGAGCAATAAGAAGCACAATCATTGAACATCTGGTTGATACTGATCACCCTATCTCTGCAGCCTCAGCCTTCAAAGTCATCTACAAGGTGAAAAGTAATTTGCCCAATGACTGCGTATTCAACTCATCTGTATTGCTGAAACAGCTTTGGCCATAGAAACAGATTAGCCAGGTCTCTGTGTACAGAAAAAGTTCTTTCAACCCCTTCAATTTTCATGGTCTTAGTCCCTCTATGATAAAGTATGATAATCCCTAATCATATTTTGACTCTATTTAATTTTCGTCTAGTTTCGTTTATTCACTGTGTATACTCTTCCTTTATGATGTCAGTTGTTACTATTATTACTATTCCCACTTTGAACTGTCCTCGGTATTATTTCACTCATCATGCCTGTCATTGTAAATCGACTTTGTTTTGAAACGTCAAAATCTGTGTTATCAAATTTCACAAAGTGTTACGTAATGTTTCTATTTTTAATCAGTTTGCCTACTAATCCTATAACTAATTGCACACCCCTTCCAAGTCCTATCCATCCTATGAATCATTCTATATATGTGACATTAATTGTTTTGCCACTTGTCATTTAACTATGATTATGGTCACAAACATTTTAATTCTATTTCATACTACTATTATTATTATTTGATGCATTCACACCTATGATCTAATTCCCTCACAGGATATAACTTCTTAAAAACGATATATATATATATATATATATATGAATGTATAGCTTGATACAATAGTTATACATCTCATCCAACAATTGTACGACAGTGCTGCATGCCAAGTAATCCACAACGGGAAACTCACGGAATCCTTCAAAGTGAAGACGGGAGTAAGACAAGGCTGACTGCCTGCTATCTCCAATGATTAATTTCCCGATTTTGGTATACTACAGACAGACAGCGGCGGACAGCGAGGTCAGCGCTAATATACGCAGACTCCGTGCTGTGCCGCGTCATGAAGGGCACTTTGAACAAACTACCCACCTTCATCAACAGCTGTCTTCGCTCAATACCACACAAGATCAAAAGGCCAGAAAATATCAGCAATAGGGGGGAATCTCTAGGAGCGAACCAACACAGCAGGGACTAATTGTGCAAGAAATATGCAGGAAGAAATGGAGGTGCATTAGCCATACTCTGAGAAAACAAACCATCAAGTGACATCACACGCCAGGTCATGGCTGGAGTGGAAACCGAATGGGAGGTGGCGAGTTAGTCGTCAGTGCGATGGTGGGGTGATATGGAGGAGGAGGTGATGTGAAGAGGAGATGAAATCATGTGGGCAGACATGGAGCCAAGTGAAAATGTTGTCGGAGAAGGGAGAGCAGTGGAGACGTTTGGCTGAATCCCTATGTTCCTCTAGGAACTAAAAGAAACAATAACAATACAGCTTGAAAAGAGTCTCTTCGCTGAATCACCACTTGTTTTGGTTTTCTGTATGTGCCCCGATGGGAATTTTCCATAAACAAATAATAATTGATATCCACTGCGCAAGAGGTAGCATCAGTCACCCATATGGCCCAGTGGATAGCTCTGAAACAATATGTGCAGGATTTGAGTCTCATTGCGAACATCACCACTCACTGGATGAAATACAGATACACCTAGCTAACGAGTCCCAAAATGCGGCAGTGTCTCTATGAAGAGTGCGATAACTAAACACCATGTAGACACTATCTGTCATTCTGACTCAAAAAATACTGATCTTTCAAAATAATCTACAAAGGGAAAAAACAACCTGCAGAAGACAATGAGCTTCTGTCTCCTTTGCTGTAGCCATTCAAGGCAGAGTAAGTGGAGCTTTGCATCCAAAAGAAAATTATTCAACCACTTCTACTGTTATGGTAACAAGCCTTTTTGTTTTGTTTTTAAGTCTCTTGCATGATATCATATTCTCCTTCGTTTCTACGTGCATCCTAAATACCACTCATTCATTAAATTATTGATTTTTTTACGTAACTCTGACACACTTATTCAACCTCCTTATGCACCAACTAATATTGACAAATATGACAATGACCACTCGTCACATTTATTGCTAACCCCCCTTTCATGAAAACGCCACTGTATTGCTAAAGAGGAAAATAAATTCGTCTAAAAGTCTCTTCTCTGAGAAACTGCTTGTTTTGTTCTTTTCATTAATGGAGATGATTCATGAATTAAAGAATCTTAAATAAGACGAAATACATACATCTTGGATTCCACTGCTAGTCATCACTAGGTAAAATAACTTTACAATGTTAGTCAGTTAGCTAGTTAGTTGTCGGTGGCTGACAACAGAATCCAGGATGCGTACTTCATCTTATTTAGGCTTCGTCGTTTGGATGTACTTACGTCGCGTATGAGTCAGCAGAGATCAAGCATTTGACCTGAGTGCATAACATTTTCATCCCGTTCCTTTTTTTCTTATTTAAGGGATTTATTACTTCTATGTACTAGCAATGTTAGGTTTACATTTGAAGACGATTGTTTCCACCAGGTTGATGGGAATTCCGTTAGGGCCCCTTTTAGCAGATATCTGTATGTCGTACATTGAGAATTTATCCGAGGATTTAATCAAAAATGTGCCACTTTATAGAAGGTATGTAGATGATATTGTAATCATCAGTGATAAGTCTTGTTCACACTCTCACTCACAACTCTCCCCTTGCATCTCATCAGGTAAAACCAGAAGCCAATATAGAAAACCATATGCTCGCACCAGCAAGTACAAAAACTCAACCATACCCTACTTAGCTCGTGTTCTGTGTGATAAAGAAAGCATTAGGCGTGACACCTATAATTCTTTAAATAGTCAGCAGAGAAACTGGATCTCGTCTGTCCAACCCACATCATCAATAGGTACAACATTTTCTTTCTTTGTTTCTTTTCCTTTTCTCTCTCTCTCTTTTTTCCGTCATGTGCTGCTTTGTCTCTTTCTCTCGCTTACGCCTGTTAATAAGACAGCTCCCACTTTTCTAACACCTTCAAACACTGTTTCAGCTTTACCTTTGCTACTGACATGCCAATGTATTGTTGTAATAATGAACTGTTGGTTTCCTCAATCTATGTAGAATTCTATTTATTGATAATGTACTAACTGGATGCAATACTGTAGTAAAAATGCTGAGAATTCCATTCTGTATCACAAATACTGTTTTGGAATAAAGCAAATTATTAGTATTATTATTGTTCTGCCACCTCAATTTTAAATCGAATGAATGAAGTTCAGAATAACATATCACTTACGTCTGTAGAAGAGGAAGATAATTGTTTATCTTTCCTAGACATATTGCTTAGTCGATGCCTCGATGGGTCAGTAAAAGGATATGTTTACAGAAAACCTACTTGGAGTGGACAGTATCTTAATTATCACAGTTTCTGGCCTGTTCGGTACAAAAGAGCCTTAGTAAGTGAGGTGACTCAACTGATGAGGAAGCAGGAAAGTTGACACAAACTCTGGTTGATAATAATTATCCAGACAGGTTCATCAGGAGATATAAAGTAGTCAGATCACCAAGACCCACTCTCCAACTCGCCCCTAAGAAAGATGTGTACATCAAGCTATCCTATGTAGGTGATAATAGCAGCTTGACAACTAGACAAGACAAAGACTGAACGCTGTCGCAGTTGAGATCATAATAATTAAGCATGTGAAGCCAATATGTTCATCTAAGCCCTTTGAACATGCGAAAAATGATGTCACATCCCACTGTATTTACCATTTTGAATGTACGTGTGGACACACACACATACATAGGGAGGACTCATCGATCTCGGCAAGTTAGGGCTTCAGAAGCAACTAGAATCCCCAGAACCCAGTAATGGTGAGGACAGAAGACCTAACTTCTCTACTGCGAAACATATTATAGAGACAGGACATAAAATTGGCGTTAACACATCTTTTAAGCCTATCTATAAAACGTGTTTGGGGCGTATCCTAAAGTTGATGGAATCCCTAGATAGCAATTAGAAAGTCTAAACCACCTTTATGCATTCAAATCAACAATTCGTCCTCACACTAAACCACCTTCCCTGGTAAACTTTGTTTTGATACCAACCAGGGTAGATGTACTATTACCTCTGTTATTTGGTTTAGTGACCTTCATTGTTATTTTGACCTTCAATATGTCCTTTTAACTTGACCTGAATTTATTTTCTCACCTCTTAACTCTTTATTAATTTCATATACATGTACTCCTATGACAAGTCCGTGGAGTGTGATCAGATTGTTCGAAATGTATCGCGCGCAAATACAATATTACACGATTCTGACAAATTACGTTTTCTTAATGGTTTGTCTAAATAAAAATCGATCAACTGGAAATCGAAAGTAGCACTTCAACAAATAAAAAGTGATACTTGCTTCACAAGAGTTAATCCTAGTCGATAACACTTCCATTTTAAGTTTCATTGGGAACACCATTAACCATTAAGGATGTGGGTATATCCAGATGACGAGTCTTAGGTAGCGTGGAGTATAAATACTGAATTCCACTGGTAGGTATTAACAACCAAGTGAAATTATGTTCAATGATCAATGAATAATATGTTTGTTTAACTGATTTAAACGAATTCATCTGTAATAGCTGACCTAAACAGTTCTATGACAACGACATTTGTCAAGTGATCCACAATGAAAAACTCAGAATGAAGACAGGAGTAAGGCAAGACTTCCCGACAACTGCCACCGATGACATTCCTAATTATCATCGACTAGATAATCCGGCACACCATGCATGGGGATCGAGAAGACAGGAATGCGTTGGGCCCATAAACAGACTCTAAAAGATCTCTATTTCAAGGGTGATTTATCTCCACTGTCACACAAACTCGAAGACTTACAGGCGAAAACCAATAAACTGGAGGAAGAAGCCGTCGGTAAAAATAGGACTTCAAGTAAACTGAGAGAAGATGGAGGTGATAAAGATAACCAGCTAACAATAACACCAAAAAGCACCAATCACTATCAGCTGGAGAAATTTGAGAGAGGTCACTTCCTTCAGTTATTTCACCAGAAAGTACCGTTCCAATTAGAGGAGGCACCATGGGTCAGGACGTTAGAGCCATAATCGGAAGGGCAAGATACACCTTCATCATTCTGAAATCAATTTGGAACAAAACTGAGACTTTCAACACCGATGTTATGTCAGTCAGTTCTTTTAAATGAATCATAAATTTGGAGAGTCAACAGCTGCCTTCTCTAAGACGATATTAAAAATCAGATGGCTTGAAAGAATTAGCGACAGGGAACTCTGGGAACAAACCAATCATGAACTTATTATTATTGTTTCTTTTAGTTCCTAGACGAACATAGGGCTTCAGCCGAACGTCTCCATTGCGTTCGGTTCTTTGCTAACCTTTTCACCTGGCTCCATCTCTCCCCACGTGCTTTCATCTCCTCTTCACATCACCTCCTCCATGTCACCCCACTCTCGCACTGACGACCAACTCGCCACTTCTCATTCGGGTTCCAGTCAAGCGATGGCCTGGTGTGTGATGTCACTCACTTGATAGTTTGTCTTCTCAGAGTATGACCAATCCACCTCCATTTCTTCCTGCATATTTGTTTTACAGGCGGTTCCTGCTGATTTGGTTCGCTCATTACCAGAGATCCCTCATTATTGCTGATCTTTTCTGGCTGGCCATCTGATCTTGAGTGATATTGAGCGAAGACAGATGTTGATGAAGGTATGTAGTTTGATCGAAGTGGTCTTCGTGACGCGGTGCCCTGCCAAGTATCTGATCCATATATTTTATCACTGGCTTCACATTGGAGTTTAAAATCCCGTTCCTTCTTTCGTTTTCATGTTGAGTTTTGTTGATCTCCACACTGACTTGAGAGTAATGATAGCTTGCCTTGCTTTCCGATGATCCACGCCTTGATGATATCCCCATCAGTTCCCTCCGCATGTAGTTGAAACGATGCTTCCCAAGTAGGTAGGTAGGTAAAGGAGGTTGCTTCTTTCAGACGTCTCCGATTTATGCTGATTGTTGTCTGTTGTTGTTTTCTCTATGTTCACCTGAAAGAAATCCAAACTTCTCTGGATGCTTCTTCTGCAACTTGTTGCTTTTCACTTGCATATCTTCCAGTTTGTGGGAAATCAGACATATATCATCGGCGAAGTCCATATCCTCCAAGTTCTTTTTTGTGTGGGTCCATTTTAATGCCTGTTTCCCAGCTTCCCGCCGCTGTCTCTCTGTCGCATTATCCAGTCTACCTCAATCAGGAAATTAATCATTGGAGATAGTAGGCAGCCAGATTGTCTTACTCAACTAAGAAACAAATTGCTCAAGAATTTGGCTGAAGAAATTGAAGATGTATCGTACACTTCCTGAGGAGACCATTGAATGACATCACGTACCAAGTAATTCCTCGAGCTCAGCGCAAACGGGAAACGACGAAATGGGCTTGGGTCCGAGGTTAACATGGAGGAAATCATTTGACGATGGAATGATCATCTATGGGCAATCGTAGAGCGAGCTGGAGAAGGCTGCAGGAAAAACAAGGTGAGGTGGAGATGTGCCGTTGAAGCCTTATGTTACAGACGGAACAAAAGAGAACAATATCGACAAATGAAGAACTGAAAAAGATTATTGATTTTGTAACTTCTTTATTTTAAAATCGATCGTCTTGAATAACTTGTATCTGTTAATTTTTTTTGTTTATTTGTAATTTGAGTAATTCTAAAATATCAAGATTGATTCCATTTAACAACATTCCATTCCAACATTGAACACTGAATGGTAGAATTAACTAGTTTTGAAATCTTCTGCACTGCTCTCCACCTCAGTATAGAGAACAAGACTCGCATTTTTAACACCAATGTCAAGTCGATTCTTCTATACGGGTTAGAAACTTACACTGCGTGTCAGTCACGAAAAGGATTTTCAACAGCTTGATGCAGACTTTTACCAACAGCTACCACCTTCACTGGGTGGCTCCATACTGAAGAACAAATTGCCGACTGACCAGAGAGAATTAGTAATAAGAAACTATGGGGAAAAAAAATAACCATGAACTTATCGCTCAACAAATATGGACTGTGCATACACTGAGGAGACCGTCACGTGAAATCATACCAACTGCAGACCATCGCTCGAGTGGAACCTGAATGCGAAACATGTGACAATTGGATCCGAGGGTGGTATGGAGGAGATCGTGTAAAGAGGAGGGGGAGGAGATGAGAGACTATGAGCAGTCGTGGGGTCAGTTAAAGAGGACAGCAGAAAATCGAACAAAGTGAAAACGCGATGTTCAAACTCTTTGATCCACTTGGAACCCAAGGGAACAATAATAATAAGAAGAGGAAAAGTAGATTGTTTCACACAAGGGTCTTTCATTTCTCCTCTTCACAACGTAATCTGTTGCTCCGCTATTCAATAATTCTTCCAAAACAAGCAATAAAGACATAGATTTTGATTACAGCTTGATTCCACACCGTATTTTTTTGGTACAGTTATGGAATTTTCAGCATGTGATATCGGTAGCCCAAATTTAGCAGGCCGACCATAGACATAAGGTGTGCGTCAGTAGGAATAAAAATTAATAAATCAGGATTTAATGAATTCATCAAATTTCGGTAGAACTCGTCAGCTGAATACTCTACATACGCGGATATATATACTTATGAAATTACTTTGGGAGATATAAGACTGATAAGTAAACAAACTACATTGAATTAGACATTGAGAAAGACAGGTGTGAATGTTTTCCACGTCATGTTCAAAAAGATAAGAGGAGAGAGAGTATGAGAGATCAAAATTAAAATAAATTGACGGTTGCAGCGAAGAAAATTTTCTTTTCGACGAAGTCATCATCTAGGCTGTACATTCGTGTATTTATATCAAATGGATGGGAAAGTTCCAGAACAATTTCTGGTTAGGGGTTAAATTAATAAAAATTACAATTAGGAATTAGAATGCCATAATAAACAGGGGGATGGGTAAAACTAAAACAAAGTAGCATAATAACTAAGAAAATTGACATTGTGCAATTGGGGGTTAGAAATGTAAAAATAACAAAATATACAGGATGTTTCTTATCCAAACATCCTGTATATTTTGTTATTTTTACATTTCTAACCCCAATTGCACAATGTCAATTTTCTTAGTTATTATGCTACTTTGTTTTAGTTTTACCCATCCCCCCTGTTTATTATGGCATTCTAATTCCTAATTGTAATTTTTATTAATTTAACCCCTAACCAGAAATTGTTCTGGAACTTTCCCATCCATTTGATATAAATACACGAATGTACAGCCTAGATGATGACTTCGTCGAAAAGAAAATTTTCTTCGCTGCAACCGTCTTTTTATTCCCTATGATCAAATGTGTATATTCCGTGATTTAAAATAAATTGCACAAATTGATTGCGTAATTTTGATCTCTCATACTCTCTCTTTACCCTTATCTTTTTGAACATGACCTGGAAAACATTTACACCTGTCTTTCTCAATGTCTAATTCAATGTAGTTTGTTTACTTATCAGTCATATATCTCCCAAAGTAATTTCAAAAGTATATATATCTATTTCCATGTATGTAGAGTATTCAGCTGACGAGTTCTACCGAAATTTGATGAATTCATCATTAAATCCTACTTTATTAACCACATTTGCTGCTTGTTTTAAAATTCGTATCGGGAAATAAATGTTTTCAATTCTTCCAAAAGATACCACACACCCATGTAATATACTACTTGACAAATTTTTGTCAGTAGCTGATCCGATAAAAATATTTAAGACGAATACTATTGGCATTGAATGTACCTATTAAATATGTAAAAAAATAACTAACCACATTATTGAGATAAAAAAAATTTCGTGACTTTTACCTGTTTGATTATTCATCAGTTGACCATTTTACTAGACAGTTGACCTATGCTGAATAACCGTGGGAAATTTGAATATTTCTTCTGAATAAATGTTTCGCCTTTTGTTATATTACTATAGCTATTTATATATATACAAAGCCTACTAACAGTGTTGTTTTAACACTGATAAGTCTAGACATTTTTAAGCAAACAAAGCTTAAAGATACGATCAGGTGAATGATCCTATAATACGCCAGTTAGGTTGATGAGATATACTAATTGTATGTAATGATTTATCTTATATGAAGTTGAGGGGAAAATCCAACTTTTCAGAAATGCTCAGTGTGGCTAAGTAAAGGTGTAGTAGAAACCATTATCAACAGATCGATATTAGACCATCTGGTGCAAACTGGTTACAAATCTAGCTAGCTAGCATTGTAGAATCCTTCTATCTATCTATCTATCTATCTATCTATCTATCTATCTATCTATCTATCTATCTATCTATCTATCTATCTATCTATCTATCTATCTTTCTATCTATCTATCTATCTATCTATCTATCTATCTATCTATCTATCTATCTATCTATCTATCTATCTATCTATCTATCTATCTATCTATCTATCTATCTATCTATCTATCTATCTATCTATCTATCTATCTATCTATCTATCTATCTATCTATCTATCTATCTATCTATCTATCTATCTATCTATCTAGAAGAACCAAATCTAGCTACTTCTATTGCCTTGGCCTGCCTTCAGTGGAGACTATAAATTCATGAATTTCCTAATTCTTCTAATATTCAGTGTGTATTGTTATGTTGATGCTATTGAACTGTAATCCACTGATATTATTATTGATTGATTCGATGTTATTTAAATATTATTAATGTTTTTCATAACACTAATTCAGTCATTCACTGTAATGTATATATAACTGTAGAACCTGATGAAGAGCAGGTTATCGAAAAGAATATTCTTTGTTCAGTTACCACTCTTTTCCTCTGACTAAACCCATTTCACCCAATCAGCTAATGTTTTATACGAACAAACAGTTTAGCAAAGAGTCTCTTTTCGGCAAATTCATTCACTTAGCTATACAAGTGCAATTATATGCCATTATTTATATGTATGTGTACATTAGATTTGTCAGCCAAGACCATGCATATGGTCCGGGGTTCGATCTCCGGCCGACTCACTCTTTTACCTCGCTAAGTCAGAAATAATGCTGGTAAAGAGGAAAGGTTGGGCATGAGGCTAGAAACCCCATCCTGTAAAATAAACACTGCTACAGAAACTTCAAGCCTCTAGCTTGAAGCCCTATGTTCCAGTGGGGAACGTGAAGGAAAAAAAGGTTTACTGGTTACGTCATCAAAATATTTGAAAAAATGTGAAGCATAATTAAATTGTGACTATGGAGGAGAGTTGGGGAATAGTAAGTCTTGACCAGGGTTACGCAATATGAGAGACGTACATAATATTAATCAGAGTATGGAGACAAGGGTCCAAAATAAATTAAGTAGTAGATAAAAAGAGTAAATACAGAGTTATAAAACTTGAAGGATCTGGACTTCTCCGATGATATATCTCTGATTTCCCACAAACTGGTAGATATGGAAGTGAAAAGCAACAAGTTGGCAGAAGAAGCATCCAGAGAAGATAGGACTTCATTCAGGTGAACATAGAGAAGACAGAAGTAGGTAATGAAGATTCCTGGCCAACTGCCACAGCAACAGCAACAGAAAACAGTCAACCAGTATAAACAGGAGAAATCTGAAAGAAACAACCTCCTTTACCTACCGACCTACGTACCTGGGAAGCATCGTTTTAACTGCAGGTGGACGGAACTGATGAGGATATCAGAGCAAGGAACATTGGGAAAGCAAGGCGAACTTTCATTTCTCTCAAGTCTGTGTGGAGATCAGCACCACTCAGCATGAAAAATAAGATCCGGATTTTCAACTCCAATGTGAATTCAATGCTACTATATGGATCACACACTTGGCGCTACGCCGCGTCACGAAGGACAGTTCGAACAAACTACAGACCTTCATCAACGGCTGTCTTCGCTAGGTATTACTTAAGATCAGATCAGTTTTGTATAAACGTGAATGTTGCTAATAACATTAATTCATTCATTCACTATTATGGATGTATATGTTACTGTAGAACCTGATGGTGATGAAGTCATCGAAAGGAATATTCTTTGTTCAGTATTAATTCAACATTTTCTGGATATCACCGTAAAACGCAGGAGAAATGATGGACTGTAGAAATCACCCCACTGAAAAAGAACATGGGTTGGAAGTCACTCCACGCAGTACAACAGAAAACCTAAATGATGAAATGAAACAGATAGAAGAATAGCTGGTTGGTATCAAATAACTATCCTATAAAATTCATTAGGAAGTTCAGAAAAGGTCAATACCAAAATAAAAATAATTGTGAAACTAGTAATGATAACATGAATAAGAGAGAATATAAGGCATCTACGGTTTTATCATGTAAGGAGGGAACATCTAAAACCCTACATGTAGGATTCTCAATAAAGCAGGAATTAGAGTGGCATTTAAACCTACAAACTCACTCAGTCAGGGACAGGCTGTGTAGGTTAAAGGACCTTGTGGGTTAACCTAATTAGACAAAATAAAATAATTTACAAAATACCCTGCAATGACTGTGATTTAAGTCAACTAAATAGGTCAAACTAGTAGACGATCAAACGGAGAACTTTTGAGTCACGAGGATAACTCGTTGATTATTGAGCTATTGATTAGGTATTCAACAAACCATGGATTTTAATTCCTCTCTGTTGGCGATATAGAGCTACTGTCAGCCAATGCCATCGTTGAACATCCACTTTACCCTAAGATGGTAGACTCCACTGGTTATGAACTTAAGAACATCTGTCATATCGCTACTAACGAGCAAGAGGGTTTCGTTAGGATTTTAATTAATTTCGGCGCTGATGTCGTCACGAACTAACGTCGGTTAAAGAGCTACTGAGAGACCAAGAATTACCGAACGGTCGTTTCGTCCTATTTAGAACTCTTCATTAGTATGCCCAAACCGAATCACGAATCCAGGAGCTTCTGACTACAACGTGACCTCATAAATCATTCAGACACACTGGGTTCTGATCCAATGGTTCATGAATTACAAAGTCTGACGGTTAGTACTGCATATATTTAGCGCAAAAGGCAGCTAATGTCATGGTCGAGTGCCTGACTTGGGGGAACCCGGTGTTTACGACTTCTCATTAAAACCCCAGGTACCTCCTGAATAGGGCCAGTCAGTGGTGACTAGCAGAGATCTGATTGGTTGTTTGCTTGCAGAAACTGTTATTCGTGGGCCATTTGGTTGGTTCCCAATGGCTGAATGGCCTATGAGCTCGTCTTATAGCCAGAAGGTCCTGGGTTCGAACTCCAGCAGGTACATAATGATGAAGAGTCTCCGACTAGGACGAAACAGCTGTTTAGTACTTCATGGTTTCCTGATGGTTATCCAGTTGATGTCATGTTATGATCAAGCCTGTAATCAATCAATTTGTTCATGGTGGCTAACAGTGAAGTTAACGAAATGCGTTTCGTCCCATCTGAGACTCGTCAACTGGACGAATGCATTTATAACCAAGCGAATGATGAGAGTTTAATCACGCACTTATTGTTTCAAGCAACAAAGCCTATGTATGTATCCAGTTAATTAATCAATAAAGCAATTATTATTGTTATTATTTTCGAAATCTTTTAAAGGATTTTAAAACTATTTCTTTTTATTTATTTTATTATTTATTACTGTTGAACCATTAAATAAAATTGATTGCGTAAGTTTTTATAACTTGCGTGGGAGGATGAAGGCAGTGATTACATTTCACATACTCCAGTGTGTGTCAGTGTGCTTGTGTGCGTGCGTTCGTATGTTTTATTTATAACGGTGTGTTTGTTTGTCTATCTATCCATTCGTTTTGTTTAAGTGTATCAATTCAAGGGAAAAAGAACAAGCGAAAATTTAAACTGTCATTTTAAATTTTATTGTTTAAAGAAAGCAGTTAATTTTACTGACCAACACATTAGTTAAACAAACATTTAACATTGCGGAGTGTCTGCCAAGCTTATTACTCTCCATCAGTGAACTCATATGATATAAATGTGGGAGTGGGTGGGGTAAACATATTCTTGGGCATACATTATATCGTTAAGTTTTTTTGGTCGATGACGTCATATATATGACGTCGATGAGTAGCTCTTTTAACAAAACAACTTAATCGTTCCTACTGATTATGGCGGTTTTTGATAAGGCTCCAGGATTCGATGATTTGGAAATCATCACCCACCTCCTATTACATTGAATCGTTGAATTTTGACTGAATCAGCTGATGAATACAAAAAAGTACTCATATCAGAAGTTAACGATTCACAGTACTATCCATAAAGCGATATTATGTGTGCACCCCTGAGGAGTGACGAAATCAAGCGAATAAAAGTCTCTGGTATCTTATGATTCTCTAAGCAAGTTGTAACAGCATTCAAATGAGTGACCTGTTGACTACCAGCCGAGCATATCAACAGTTGATCGTTTCACTGTAATTATTGTGGATTGAATCTAGTTTTCATTTGAATGCACGACACGTAACTGTCCATTCTGATATGACCAGACTACAGATGACCAGCCTTGTCAATTTACAATGATTACAAGGCGAGCTAGTAGACCAATAAGCCACTTGGGCCCAGATCCAATGACCCATGAATTCTAACTTCTGCCAGTTCATGACATAGTGTGACCATTTAGCAATTTCTTCGACGAGCTTGTCTTATCTCTTTTTTCATGATTGATCATAAATTGATTTCAGTTAGAGAATAATTGGTGCGGAATTATGCTCCTGTCTATCCCAAGGAAATACTAAGCCGCATCATCCTGGAGAGAATCAAACATGCTCTGGATGAAAAACTGCGACCGGAACAGGCTGGATTCAGGAGAAACAAGTCGTGCATTGATCAGATTGCCACATTACGGATCATCATTGAACAAAGCTTGGAATGGCAGTCACCTCTCTGTCTCACTCAACTTCATCCAATTTGAAAAGGCCTTCGACAGCGTAGATCGAGAGGTGCTTTGGCAACTACTTCGCTGCCACGGTGTGCCACCGACAATAATACATCTCATCCAACAGCTGTGCCACAATCCTGCATGCCAAGTAATCCACAACGGGAAACTAACGGAATCCTTCGAAGTGAGGACAGGAGTAAGACAAACTGGCTGCCTACTATCGCCAATGATTTTCTTGATTGCAGTAGATTGGATAATGCGACAAACAGACAGCGGTGGGCAGCGAGGAAACAGGCATAAAATGGACTCACATAAAAAGAGAACTTGGAGGATCTGGACTTCGCCGATGATATATGTCTGATTTCCCACAAACTGGAAGATATGCAAGTGAAAAGCAACAAGTTGGCAGAAGAAGCACTCCGAGAAGGTAGGACTTCAGATGAACATAGAGAAAACGGACGTGATGAAGATTCCTGGACAAGAACAACATTAACAGACAGCAATCAGCACAAATGGAAGGAACCTGAAAGAAAAAACCTCTTTTACCTACCTACATGGGAAGCATCGTTTCAACTACAGGCCGACAGAACTGACGAGGATATCAAAGCCAGGATCGGAAAAGCAAGACAAGCTTTCACTACTCTCAAGTCTGTGTGGAGGTCAACTGCACTCAGCATCAAAATCAGAATAAGATCCGGATTTTCAACTCCAATGTGAAGTCAGCGCTATTATACGGATCAGAGACTTGGTCAGAGTGTCATAAAGAGCATCTCAAACAAACTACAGACCTTCATTAACAGTTGTCTTCGCTCAATACCACTCGAGATCAGATGGCCGGCCAGAAAAGATCAGTAACAGAGATCTCTGGGAGCGAACCAACCCAGCAGGAACCGATTGTGAAACAAATAGGCAGGAAGAAATGGAGGTGGATTGATTGGTCATACTCTGAGGAAACCATCAAGTGACATCACTAGACAAGCCATTGCTCGAGTGGAACCCGAAAGGGAAGCGGCGAGTTGGTCGTCAGTGAGAGAGTGGGGTGACTTGGAGGAGGTCATGTGAAGAGGAGATGAAAACGTGTGGGCAGACTTGGAGTCAGGTGAAGACTCTAGAAGAGAACCGAATGCAATGGAGACGAACGTCTGAAGCCCCGTGTTCCTCTAGGAATTAAAGGGAATAATAATAACAATAATAGAGAATCACCACTGAAAACCACCAACAGGGAATACTGGACAGCCGTTTCATTCTTATCTGTCTGAGACCTCCATAATACACACCCAATACCTTTAGGCTAAAAGATGAGCTTGTAGACACCATTCAACTGTCCATCACTTTCTGGTTCTCTAAATTAAATCTAGTCACTTAGTAAAACTAATCATACCTCTGCAAACCAACCACTAGTGTAAATAACCACAAGAGGAAGTTCCCTGAAGTTCTAGTAAAAAGTCGTGACCAATAGAGTTCACCAAGTTCCTTGAGAGAACAAACACTCACCGATGACACTGACTGTTGGTCACGCTATTTAATACGAATTGGCAGAAGTTGGGCTTGGTGAATTCTGTCCGAGTGGCTGGATGGTGTCCAGTTTCACCGTGTAACTTGAAGGCTGTCTCTGAGAGTTTGATCTCTAGTCAAGCGTTGCGGGCTATGTGCTGTTGAAGAGTCCCTAACTAAACTGAGTCTCTGATTCATCGTGAAATCGTTTATTTATTTATTTATCTTTCTCAATCCTTTCAGTTTAATGCTTTTATAAAATCTGACAACTCCAGTGGGTGCGTACTGCCGATGATTCGCAAACTAGGACAACGGAAACAGCTGTCCAGTACTCCCTGTGGCTGGTTTTCAATGCTTCTCTAACTGATATCAATCCGTGATCAACTCGTAAAAACAAAACTAATCCTTACAAACCAACTACAGAAGAGATTGTTTTATAAGCAGAAAGTCCTGAGTTCGAAACCCAATGGGTGGGTGCGTACCGCTGAAGACTCAAAAACTGGGGTGAAACAACTGTCCAGTACTTCATTTCTGGTTTTCCAATGGTTCTTTAACTGATGTCAGCTCATGGTGAAATCCTTCAAACAATCAAACAAAATGCCCACAAACCAATGTATGAAAATGTATGATCACACAGAACTAGAAGGAGGGGAATAGCTTACCGACTAATCTCATCACTGTCTGCAATAATCTTGAATTGGTAAACGATTATATTTGAGATATTATCTACCTAAAGTGTTGTTACATAGTAGAAAAAGTCAGTCGACTTGAAGTGAAATAACTGAACATGTTCTTAATACTGATTATTATTATATTATTATTGTTTCCTTTAATTCCTAGAGGAACATAGGGCTGCAGACGTCCGTCTCCATTCCGTTCGGTTCTCTGCTAGAGTCTTCACCTGGCTCCAAGTCTGCCCACATGCTTTCATCTTCTCTTCACATGACCTCCTCCAAGTCACCCCACTCTCTCACTGACGACCAACTCGCCGCTTCCCTTTCGGGTTCCACTCGAGCAATGGCTTGTCTAGTGATGTCACTTGATGGTTTCCTCAGAGTATGACCAATCAATCCACCTCCATTTCTTCCTGCCTATTTGTTTCACAATCGGTTCCTGCTGGGTTGGTTCGCTCCCAGAGATCTCTGTTACTGATCTTTTCTGGCCGGCCATCTGATCTCGAGTGGTATTGAGCGAAGACAACTGTTAATGAAGGTCTGTAGTTTGTTTGAGATGCTCTTTATGACACTCTGACCAAGTCTCTGATCCGTATAATAGCGCTGACTTCACATTGGAGTTGAAAATCCGGATCTTATTCTGATTTTGATGCTGAGTGCAGTTGACCTCCACACAGACTTGAGAGTAGTGAAAGCTTGTCTTGCTTTTCCGATCCTGGCTTTGATATCCTCGTCAGTTCTGTCGGCCTGTAGTTGAAACGATTCTTCCCTGATAGGTAGGTGAAGGAGGTTGTTTCTTTCAGGTTCCTTCCATTTATGCTGATTGTTGTTGTTGTTGTTGTCTGATAGACATCTGCATTCTTTATATTTGCTAAGGCATTAGGTATCGTCTCATAATGGTGAATCCTATTCTATGCATACTAAAGAAACTGCTACAGCCGCTTTTGTTGTGCATCAATTCTCCTGTATAAATTTCAACAGAGATAAAAATAAATACGGGTGCAGAACAATGTGGATCCATCTCTTTTCGTCTGCTTCTCGTCAGCTGCGTACGACTTAAAAGCCAAAGTGGTCTAGTAGATGACACTTGGGCGTTTAAAACGATGAGTACTAGGTTTGAGTCCCTTTGGGAACGACATCACCTACATCCAGATGACGAGTCCCACGTAGAAGTAAATGTGAATCTTGAATTCCACTGCTGTTTACCATCCACTAGACGAATACGTTTTCTCCTTTATCATAAATCAATCCCCTCAGGACCTTCCGGCTTTAGGCCCAGCGAGCTTGTAGACCATTAAGCCACTGGGACCTTATGCAATGGCCAGCCTATGAATCCCAACTCCTGCCAATTCACGATATACTTAAACTGGAACTAGTCAATGTCGTCTGTAGTGAGCATTTGTCCTCACATCCTACCTGCTGTACACCACTGGTCACGACTTCCCATTAGAACCTATGGTAACTCCTCAAACTACGCACCCATTGGGGTTCCAACCCAGGACCTTATGGTTACAAGGCGAGCTCGTGAGTCAATCAATCACTGGGACTCGATGCAATGGTCAATGAATTCCAACTTCCACCAATTCGTTAGAAGTTGTAACCAGCGGCGGGTCGTCCCAACTTAGTGGTCTACAAGCTTGCCTCTTAACTAGCTATGTCGTGACTGCGTGCTGTTGAAGAGTCCCAAGTACTGGAACAAAACAGATGTCCAGTACTCCGAGGTGGTTGTCCAGTAGTTCTCTAACTAATGTCAGCTCATGATAAAATCCTGTAACCAATCAAATCAAATCCCTGAGAATCAACGCTTGAATTTGAGATAACCTTGTCATACTTATATTTTGTTCCACTATAACATTCTTACAGCAACAATATTTACTTACTGGAGGACTGATTCTTAATGATAAGCGAAATGTATGTTGAAACTGTATGATAACTGATTTCATTAAATGTTATGCGGTGTAAGCAGCTGATGAGACTGACGTACAAAATGACAACTACAAATATTCAACAAATGCCATTCAGCTACAAAGTTCACTCTTGAAATTGAAAACGAATCTAAAATTCCTTTTCTTCATGTTGAACATACAAGGAGAGCTGACGGAACTTTAAGAAGGTCTATCCATAGGAAACCCACATGGAACCGCCAGCTGACAAGCTTTTACACCTGGGTACCAATCAGTCGAAAAAGAAACCTAATTAGATCTGTTGCTACTCACGTCCGACGCATCTGCAGCTCTGACACTCTGGAGTAAGAACTACACTTCCTGAAAGAAATCTTCACACAAAGCGGTTATCCACCAAGATTCATAGACAAAACATCAAACAGAAAATCCGAAAGCAAGAGATGCCATCCTTGCCAAAGAAGATACTTTATATGAACCTCGACTTCAAAGGTTACTTTCTCACTGATGTCTTTAGGAGGAGAATTTCACTTTCTCTATGAAGAACTTTCTTTGCAGCAAAATTCAGAGCAGTGTTCTCCAGTCACCCGCTGATCTGCAGAAGCCCAAAGCACAAGACCTCACACCTGACCACTTCTATGTGTATATATCAGTTCACCTGTTGCTGTGGAGCCAGCCAGGTACATCGGTCGTTCGACGCGCATCCTGTCAAAAAGCTTCAAAGAGCACTATCCAGAGAGGCTGCAGAAAGGAAGTAGCGGCCGTATAAGGAGTGGGATAATCGAACATCTCGTCACCACCAGTCATTCCATCTCAACAAATGCCTCCTGCTTCAAAGTAATCTACAAAGTGAAGAACAACCTGGCAAAGACAATATGTTTCCGTCTTCTTTGAAATGGAGAAGCCCTAGCCATTCAGTTGGAAGAACCACAACTATGCATACAAAAGAAAATTATTCAACCACTTCTACTGTCATAGTAACAGCTCTGTTGATTTGACTTAACTTTTGCTGCTATGCTTATTTTTCTACCTACTTAAAACTCTTGCACAAATCCGTAGGTTATTTTGTTTCCATTTACACCCTGATTACAACTCTTTCATCAGACTCTTCATGTAGTCACGTGACTCTTCTTTAATAATCGTTTGTGACAACTCATCACTTTTGTTACTACCCTCCTATATCAACATCCAATTCATTTGTTCTTTTCTCCCATTATTATTGATTGTTTTTTTGTTTTTACCTCATCGCTTACGTCATATCTATTTTCCGTTTTTGACTTTTTGCTTTCCATACTTGTATTGATAACATTTCATGATACAAGCGACTATTAATTGGCGAACGACTTCTAATGTAAACTAGTAATAATAATAATAATACAAATAGCTTTTTTCCAAATAGCCCTTTTGGTACAAATATGAAGTACCATGTTGCATCTAATGTCATCATCACAGGGGTAATAATTGAAATAAGCCATTTGCCTTAATAATATTGTTATATAAGAAGTGAATATAAAATTAAATCAAGTGAAAATATTAACGACAAGGTAATAATGAGAACAATAACAATCGGGCCATTTACTTAGAGTTCCTCAGTTAGTTGTTATTTCCTGTCCTACACTTTCCTCATCACATAAAATGTGTGCCTGCTAAATATGGTATCGTAGAGTTTTTGTACTTGGTCGTCCGAGCATAGTCTTCTATAGTTGCTTCTAGTTCCCCCTACCTGATGAGATGCAATATTGTGATTAATGCTGAAAATTCCATTCTGTATCACAAGTACTGTTTTTGGAATAAAGTAAATCATTATTATTATATTATTATTATTATTAGATACAAGGAGAGAGTTGTGTATGGAGAGGATGTTCACAGTCTGACAGGATAATATTTGCTAATTTCTTGCAGGAATCAGAAACACATTCATCAACCTGAAACCAATCTGGAAATCTTCGTCACTCAACTCAGCCTGCATCAACAACAAAATTCGGATTTTCAATACAAACGTCAAGGCAGTCAGTTCTTTTATACGGATCAGAAACTTGGCCAGTGTGTCACAAAGAATATTTCCAACAGCCTGTTGCACACCTTTATCAACAACTGTCTTCACTGGCTCTATACTCAAGATGAGATGGCCGGAAAGAATCACCAACAAGAAACTATGGGAACAAACAAAACAAGAACCAATCGCTCAACAAATATGCAGAAGAAAGTGGAGATGTATTGGACACTCGCTGAGCTGAGGTGGCCGCTGGGTGACATCGCGCGTCAGGCCATAGCTCGAGTGGAACTCGAAAAGGAAGCGGCGAGTGGGACATCTAAGGGTGACATGGAGGAGATCGTGTGAAGAGGAATTGAAACAGTATGGATTAACATGGATGCAGGTGAAAAGTACAGCGGAAGACAGAAACAAGTGGAGACGTGTAGTTGAAGCCCTATGTTCCACTAGGAACCCAAGGGAACAATAATATAAATAAAATAAATAATCTTGCAGGAATCGAAGTGTCTATTTCTGATAATATTAAGGAATTGGTTTAGCAACACTCTACTAGCCCTACTGACGGCTTTTAGTGCCTTAGACAATATAACAAATTCTTTCTTAAGTAACCACGGGAAGATTAAGGTGGGGAAACAGTAAAAAAGTATGGGCAGAATACAAGAATTAACAAACGGTAACAGTAGAGACGGAATGATACCAAATCGTCTGAACTTTCTTTCATTTTATTTATTTTATTATAGCTTGATTCGACACAGTATTTTTGGTACATGTATGGAACTTTCAGCATGTGAAATCGGTAGTACAAATTTAACAGGTCGACCATTGATATGAGGTGTACGTCGTCAGGAGATCGAACTCCGGACCATTAGCCTGGTCGGCGAGCGTCCTAACCGCTGTGCCACCGACGCATAGAACGTGAAACGAAATATCTTTCTGGAAACTAACATAATGTGAGAAGACCAGCAAGGGTGGTCAGAAGAAATACACAGTCCAAGAAGCATTCAATTTGGTTTCAATTTCAGTGCGATCTATGATATTAGAATCACACAAACCAACCAGATCTTGTAAGCTGCTCTAGCGTGTCTGACAGTAAAGTTAACAAATAGACATTTGGAACGATTAAGCTTAAGATCATTTGACAAGGACCCCTGAGTAATTTCAGCTAACAAGTTATTGATTTTGGAACAGTTTGACTCAGAAGTAAATGTGACTCATCTCTGTTGTTCAGATTATAAGTTTTACAGGGATTTTGAATTAATTCCAACTAACGGATTTTCATCGTGAACCGACATCATATAGGTAGATCACTCTGCGTGTAATAAGGAACACTGGAGAGCTGTTTTGTTACACTCATGACTCTACTAGAGATGGAATCCGGTACCTTCAAGTTATGAAACCAAGCTTATTGACCATGCAGCCACTTTGAGCGTTAATTCTAACTTCTGTCAATAATAATATTGATGGCTTTATAAAGGAGGAAAACTAACCCCCACCTCGTAGCTCTGTCCTGGAACAATTAGTCGAATCTGGGCAAACCCAAAAACCAAATTCAAGGTCATCTACATCAAATTCGGGAGTTTTGCTAAAAGAGTACGCTTCAAACTCCTTGAAACCACAGAATCAATAGCAATTCACATGTTGAATCCTGAACTCTGTAGCCAGAAGAAGTTTATTCACTCACTAAATATACAATGGACCTGATCTATCTTGACATCGAAAATGTAAATTTTGTGATTTTTGTATTTCAATTGTACTAATGCGTCGGTGGCATAGCGGTTAGGACGCTCGCCGACCATGCACATGGTCCGGGGTTCGATCCCCGGCCGACGCATCCCTTGACCTCGCTGACCCAGAATGCTGGGTGAAGAGGAAAGGTTGGGCATAGGGTTAGCAACCTCATCCTGTAAAATAAACACTGCTACAGAAACTTCAAGCCATAAGCTTGAAGCCCTATGTTCCACTGGGGAACGTGAAGGAAAAAAATGTAGTAGTATTGAGCGAAGACAGCTCGACATTGAAGATAAAACGACCGACAGGGGAGAATTAGCAACAAGTGACTATGAGAAAGAAACTAACCATAAATCTATCACTTAACAAATATGTAGAAGAGAATGGAGATGGATTGGGCACATGCTCCTGAGGAGACAGTCGAATGATATGACACTCACTACAAGCTACAGGTCGAGTGGAACCCGAGTGAGAAGCGTGTGAAGAGTGGCTTTGAAGGTAACATGATGGAGATCGTGAGAGGAAGAGATGAGAGACGATTGGCAATCGTGAGGCCAGGTAAAGAAGACCTCAGAGAAAAGGAGAAAGTGGAGACGTTCTGTGGAAGCCGTATTTTCCCCTTGGAATCCAATGGAACAATAATAAATCAACAATAGTGTGCGGTTGTACAGCTTGAGAGTGTACAGATGAAGAGAGAAGTAACTCTTCCCTGATTTCCTTTTCTTTTATTACCGTAATAATAAAAGTAGCTTCAATCTGCAAAAAATGTTTTACAAAGCAGAGAGAAGTCTCGATAAAAATGGTCGCATAATATTTCCTCTTCATTCTTGATCTTCCAGCAAAACAGCAATCTGTAATGCATCATGTGATGCAATGTTGAAAGATTTGAAGAAAAAAATATTCTCGTGTTGTATACTTCATTTCATCGTCAAGGAATTCTTCCCACTTACTCAGATTATTCAACGACACGCATACAAATATTGAATTTACTATGGAATATGAAAATAATAGAAACTTCCATTTCCTCGACATTGCCATGCAACGCCTAGAAGATGGTAGTCTCCAGAAGTCAATTTACCGAAAGCCTACATGGAAAGGACAATACCTACATTTTAATAGTTTTGTCCAAATAGCTTTATATGAGCACCAGCCAAAACTCTATACCGTAGAGCTAGGAGGTTGTGCTCTATATAGAAATTAGAGGAAAAGATGTTGACAGGCAACTGTTACCCTCAAAGGTTCATTAACAAGTACGGAAGATCTGAAAGCTCAAATTTCAAGCAAATCACAGTGGGAAGAAAGCCCATCTTCATTCAACTTGATTGTAAAGGTGAAAACATTACAGTAATTATCAACAGAAGATTGAGGACGTCACTAGCCAGAGCCTATCCTGCAGTTAAGCCTGGTTCCCGTCTATCGAACAACTTGCTATTTGGTGCAATCGAAAATCGATATATATCCTTCTCATATTAACTCCAACTGTATACCCAAATTTACATGTATCTTCGGGAGCAGTTACATTAGGAGAACAGAAAAAAAGGGCATATCTACGATTTTCTGAACATGTACCAAAAAGCTTACGTCTAAAGGGAACAAATGCTTTAAACAGTCCCATCGCGGAGCATCTCCTTGACACAGGTCATGAGGTGGACGCCACAATATCGTTCAAAATTATCAATATGCAAAAGAGTTCAATTCTCCTCAAGTCTACTGAAGCAACCTCCATCAAGCGCCTGCAACCCGATTTATGCGTTCAGAAAGAAGCGGTTATCAGTCTTTCCTTGCTCATCCCGGTAACTGGATGTTTTCACCCTCTCTCTTTCATCTGATTAAATAACGCTGAAAGTTTCCATTGTGTATGATTATTATTGTTGACGGGATAAAGTGTTTATTATTATTATTGCCATTGTATGCAAATTTTGATTTTTTGTTTAAAAATGGATTCTGTTCAAGCATGTTAAAATTGTTTTTGGAGATATACTTAATAATAATATCTTTGGGCTATAAGCAACTGATGAGAAGCCAACGAAATAAACAATGACTGTACCATTTTATTCTGCAAAAACCGCTGTTTTGTTCTTGCTTTATTCAAATGCCAGACTATTATTGATATATAAGACTATTATTTGGTACAGTGGGAATTGATTTAAGTCAAAATGAAAATGTTGATTGTGGCAAGATTTAAACTAATCACATCTAAGTAAGAGAACGGGACGTTTGTTTCGTCCCAGTATGACAGAGGCTCTTCAGTGGTGTACACCCACATCCCTGTTGCTTAAAAGAAGCAACAGTCATGAAACAAAAATAGTGTATAATGAATTTACAAATTTCAACAGGACTCTTCAGCTGAACATTCAACAAACTTGATTATTATTTAAATTAGTGTTTGAGGTTAATATATTTACAAATAAACATATGAACACGATGTGACAACAAATGAGTATCAATTTCAACAATTATATGATCGATTAGAAGTGAGCAGTAGTTTGTTAGTGCAATTAAGAAGTGAGTAGTGTTCATCAAAGTGCATATTGGCATAGAAAATAGGGTTACCCTATTAGAAATAATGATAAATTATGAACAAGATATTGAAATACCAAGAAACTTTCTACAAAATCAACCTGCAAACTGCATGGGACTTAGACATGGGCCAGTGAATCGGGTCTCAGTGGCTGAATGGTATACGAGCTAGCTTGCCTTGTAAACGGAAGGTCCTGGGTTCGAACCCTGTGTGTAGTGGGTGCGTACTGCCGATGATTCGCAAGCACTAGGACAATGGAAACAGCTGCCTGTCCAGTACTCCAGTGCTGGTTTTCAATGGTTCTCTAACTTATATCAATCCGTGGTCAAAGTCGTCGAAAACAAATCTAATCCTTACAAACCAACTATTGAAAATTATACAGTAAGTTAAGTTTCACTCTAAATACTATCATCTTTATCACATAGAACGAGGGCGGGACAGGCCGGGTAGAGGGGGGCGAATGGGGTATCATTGAGTTCTTATACTTCGTAGTGCGAGTGAACCTATAATCTTTTATGCTGATTTCTAGTCCTACCAGATGAAATGCAGGGGTTGGGGTAGAGTTGTGCATAGAGAGGATGTTCAGAGTCAGACAATATGGATTTAGCCGCCATTTCTCGTATGAGTTCAGGTATCTGTCGACTACAGCAGTAACAACCTAACTAAGCAGTGGTACACCATTCGTCTTACTAGCAATATTTAATATCCCTAGTAATGTCACATAGTCCATTTTGAGTAGTCAAGCAAAGATTAAGTGTGTGGGGGAAGGGAAGAATAACAGGTAAGATGGTACAGTTAATAAATTGTAAAAGTAGAAGTTGAGTAATACCAGATTTATGGAAAATTCCCATTGCTGAACATACAGAAAATCAAAACAAGTGGTGATTGAGAGAAGAGACTCTTTTCAACAACGAATTTATTATCAAGCTGTGCAGGCACATTTATATGGTTCTTAAGAAACTATATCCGGTGAGGGAATTGAATCAAAGGTGTGAATAGATAAAATAATAACACTGCTAGTATGAAATGCAATTAAAATATTTATGATTATAGTCATAGTTAAATGTCATGTGGCAAAACAATTAACGTCACACATAGAATAATTCATAAGATGTATAGATGTTGGAAGGGGATGTGCAATTATAGGATTAGTAGACAATTAGAATAAAAATGGAAACGTTACGTAACGTTATGTAAGATTTGATAACATAGAACTAAACGTTGCAAAACAAAGTCGATTTAGAATGACAAGTGGAACGGGTGAAATAATCACCCGGGAACAATTCAAAGTGAGAATAGTAGTAATAGTAACAATTGACGTAATAGCGGAAAAGTATACAAAGTGGATAGACAAAACAAAATTAAGTAAAATATGATTAGGGATTATCATACTTTAGCATAGAGGAATTAAGACCATGAAAATTGCAGGGGTTGAACGAACTTTTTCTGTATACAGAGATCCGGCTACTCTGTTTCTATCGCCAAAGCTGCTTTAGCAACACAGATGAGTCGGATACGTAATGATTTGGGTAGATTACTTTTCGCCTTGTAGATGACTTCAAAGGCTGAGGCTGTAGAGATAGGGTGATCACTATCGACCAGATGTTCAATGATCGCACTTCTTATTGCTCCACTTACACCTCTTCATAATCATGCAGGATAGTGTTCTTGCACCCTCTTGGACAAAACTCGGGTCGAACGACCGATATACCTAGCTCCACACGAGCAGGTGAATTGAAAAACGCACATAGATTTGGTTAACAGAGTGATCTTGTTCTTCAGGTTACTCAACAACAATGGTCGACTGGTAAAGGGTACTGTCAAAGAGGCAGCAGGGAATGTCCCTTTCAGAGACTGTGAGATCTTTCTTTTATTTGATATCGGAAGCTAAGTCACCTTTGAATTCCAAGCTCATGTACAGTTTCTTTTGGTTACGGGTGATAAGTCACATTTCATAGGATTTGACTGTCTATGAAACGTGATGGAAATCCATTATCTATTAGGATTTTTCTGAAGGGATTTGACTCCACAGCATCAGAGCTACACATATGCCGAATGCCAGTGGCAAGCGACCGGACTAGGTTTCGTTATCGACCAATGGGTAGCCAGCCGTAGAAATTTGTCAGTTGACCATTCCATGACAGCTTTCTATAAATCGATCTCTTCAGAGTTCCATCTGTCCTCCTTGATAATTTCACATTGAGGAAATCAGTACTAGACTCGTCCTGCATTTCGAGTTTGAATTTTATGACTAGGTGGCAACCATCAAATAAATGCATCCCAGATTGTCCCAACTTCTCAATTTATACAAGATACGGGGAGACCAAGACCAAAGTTAATTATGCTCGACTTATTTGGTATATATCAGTTCCCCCTATGTTACAAGCATCATGAGAACTAATGAGTTCGTTAGTCTTCACTAGAATCACAAATATCCGTCAGCTTTTGATTAACTAATGATAATTTCGTGACCAATGGGGTCCGTCAAGTTGGGTGGATGGACAAATACTCACCAACGACTGTTGTGCTGTATATCGCAATTTGGCAGAAGTTAGATTTCATGATCGACCGGATTCCATCTCCATGGATGAGTGGTTTAATGAACTCACTATAATGGGGTCACAAGTGTCTAGTGCTTAAGGGCATGGAACTAGGACTAAGGAGCTATCAAGTACTCCCTCGTTTTCAGTGATCTGATCTCAGCTTTTGACTTAACTTGAAATTAACTAAAAGTGAAAATTACATTCTGACAAATTCTAGTTTGTTGTCATAATTGACCAGATACTTCAAATCAATGCTCACGACATTATTGCAAAAAGTTTGGAAGGAAGGAAAGGTACCTACTGACTGGAAGAAAGGTTATCTTGTCAAGCTACTAGTACTAAGCAGTGTAGTGTCCCATGCCTTTATCAACTTCATTCAACAGAAATATGATGATGCCATGTGTCAAGTGATCCACAACAGAAAACTCAGCGGGGCGTTTGAAGTGAATACAAGAGTAGGACAAGCTGGCTGCCTATTATCAACGACGATATTCTTAATTGCGGTGGACTGGATTATGCACCAGACTGTTTGGGGCGAGGAGTTAGGAATGCGCTTGACGACCGATAAAAGACTCTAGAAGATCTGGATTTTGTAGATGATATATGTCTAATGTCACACGAAGTCAAAGACTTACAGGCGAAAACCAACAAACTGGCAAAAGAGGCTGGCAGTGAAAACAGGACTTCAGGTGAACATAGAGAAGACGGATGTGATGAAGATAACTAATCAACAGCAATAACAACCACAACGGGCACCAATCACCATCGACGGGAGAGATTTAACAGAGGTTGCCTGCTTCACTTATCTGGCCAGGAAGCATCGTTTCAACAACAGTTGGCGGAACGGACGAAGATGTCAAAGGCAGTCAGAATCGGATAGGTAAGATACGCCTTCATCAACCTGAAACCAGTTTCGAAATCTTCTGCACTGCACTCAGCATAAGGAACAAGATCCTCATTTTCAACATCAATGTGAAGTCGGTTCTTCCATGTGTGTTAGGAACTAGCACTGCGCATCACGAAAAGCGTTTCTAACAGCCTGCTGCAGACTTTTATGAACAGCTGCCACCTTCGCTGGCTCCATATTCAGGATGAAATAACTAGAAATAATTAGCGATAAAAAAATGCTGGGAACGAACCAACCAGCAACCCGTTGCTCAAAAAATATTCCGAAGAAAACGAAAATGGATTGAGTACACTGTGAAAAGACTGTCGAGTGACAATGCGCTCCAGGCCCTTGAGCGGAACCCAAATGCGAAACAGCGAGTTTGCGCGTGTGTCCAAGGTTGATATGGAGGAGATCGTGTGACGAGAAGAAGAGAGAGACTATAAGCAAGTATGGAGCCATCTAAAGACAACTGAAGAAAACAAGGATGAAATGGAGGTGTCCTTCTGAAGATTCATATTCCACTCGAGAATCCAAGGGATTAAAACCGAAAATCTCCAATCAGTACATCCACTAGTACAATCAGTCAATCTACTGGAGAAGACTGTACTATTATGCAGATGAATTTGCCCAAAAAACAAACATTCCACTGCACAACTATAAGAAGATCTAAACAGCAGAGGTGTGTTCACAACAGCATCATAGGAACTAAACCTCTCATAATTAAGTCAAGGCACTTTATAAGCATTTTCGCCAACAGCTTACTTAACAGGTAAACAACTTAATTCTAAAATTTGGTAACAAACTAACTTTGATTAGAGAACCTTAGAAAACCAGAGAGTAATAGACAGGTATTTTGTCCTATATTTGGACTCTTCAGTGGCATGCATGCACTATTCTGCTCTAGGGATCAAACTCAGAACCTTCATGTTACAAATTCCTGTCAACGAACAATTGAATAGCATCCTAAATGACTGAATGGTCAATCGGCTTGGTCTCATAACCTAGAGGGTACGGATGTGATCCATGGTGAAGTTGTGGGTGTGCACACAGCAGAAGAGTCCCATGCTAGGACGAAACCACGGTCCAATACTCCCTATTGGTTTTCACTGATTTATGTATAACTGATTTCTGATCATGACAAAATCAATCTACAGTCAAACGTGAAACAAATGAAATCCCCACAAAATAACTACTCACTGACGAAAATTAATCTGATGCTCACTGGTGGTTGACTGGTTAAAGGATGAAGTTGCCTGGAACTCTTTCTAGTGAGAAATCGTGACCAATGGAGTCCATTACCGGGTAGGAAGTGAAGACAAATACTCGCCAGCAATGAAATTGACTGGCTCTTGCCGGTCGTGCTAAAACGATCAGGAAGAGGTAGAAGTTAAGATTCATTCATGGACTGGCCAGCGAGTGGTTGAATAGTTTAGCAGCCTGCCTTGTAACCTGAAGGTAATAGGTTTTACTTATAATTCTACCTCTTATTATTATTCTTCTCATTATTATTATTCTTGATTCATTTAAAACTATCCTTTATCAGTAGCGTTATCTTAACTCACTTCAACACTATTATTATTATTGTTATTATCACTATTACTATTGATATTACTCTGTTTGCAATTCTTGTTACATTCTCTAATGACTAATTGTTTATCTAAGTGATGTAATTGAAGCGTAATGCAATTTATCTTAATTTTGATCTCTCTCCCCTTATCTATTTGAAAATGACCTGGAAAAACATTCGTACCTGTCTTTCTGCATGACTAATTCAATGTAGTTTGTTTACTTATCAGTCCTATATCTCCCAATGTAATTTCAAAAGTATATATATGTATTTCCATGTATGTAGAGTATTCAGCTGACGAGTTCTACCGAAATTTGGTGAATTCATTAAATCCTACTTTATTAACCACATTTGTTGCTTGTTTTGGAAGAATTATTGAATAGTGGAGCGACAGATTACGTTGTGAAGAGGAGAAATGAAAGACCCTTCTGTGTAACAATCTAATTTTATTGTTATTATTATTTTTCCCTTGGGTTCCAAATGGATCAAAGAGCTTTAACATCGCGTTTTCATTTTGTTCGATTCCCTACTGTCCTCTTTAACTGACCCCATGACTGTTCATAATCTCTCATCTCCTCCTTCTCCTCTTAACACGATATCCTCCATGTCACCGTCGGACCCAATCCTCACTTGTTTCCCATTCGAGTTCCACTCAAGTGATGGTCTGCAGTTAGTGTGATGTCACGTGACGGTCGCCTCACTGTGTGCAGAGTCCATACTTGTTGAGGAATAAGTTCATGGTTATTTCGTTACCATAGTTACTTGTTACTAATTCTTTCTTGTCAGTCGGCCATTTGATCTTCAGTATGGAGCCAACCAGCGAAGGTGGTAGGTGTTGGTAAAAGTTTGCAACAAACTGTTGAAAATCCTTTTCATGACTGACACGCAGTGTAAGTTTCTATCCCGTATAGAAGGACCAACTTGACACTGGTGTTGAAAATACGAATCTTGTTCTTTATGCTGAGGTGGAGTGTAGTGCAGAAGATTTCCAAACTGGTTTCAGGTTCAATTCTAACTTCGATTAATTCTGCCATTCAGTGTTAAATGTTCACGATGGAATCAGTCGTGATATTTTAGAATTACTCGAATTACAAATAAACAACAACAAAAAATTAACAGATACAAGTTATCCATGACGATCGATTTTAAAATAAAGAAGCTAGAAAATCAATAATGTTTTCCAGTTCTTCATTTGTCGATATTATTCTCTTTTGTTCTGATTGTAACATATGGCTTCAGCGGCACATCTCCATCTCATCCTGTTTTTTTCTGCAGCAATCTCCAGCTTGCTCCACGATTGCCTGTAGGCAATGATTTCCTAGTCAAATGATTTCTTCAATGTCACTCTAAGTCCCAAGTCCAACTCTTCGTTTCGTATTTTCTCTCGACTCGATGGATTACTTGGCACATGTTGTCATTCCGTGGTCTCCTAAGGGTGTGTACGATACATCTTCAATTTCTACAGCCAAATTCTTGAGCATTTTGTTTGATTGCATGGAGAATTTCATCATGAGCTGACATCAGTTAAAGAACCATTGGAAAACCTGGGAGTAATGGACAGCTCTTTCGTGCTAGCTTGGGACTCTTCAGAAGCACGCACCCACCGGGATTCAAACCCAGGACGTTCCGGTTACAAGGCGAGCTCGTGGACCATTGAGCCACTGGGACCCGATACAATGGCCAGTCCATGAATTCCAACTACTGCCAATTCACGACATAGCGCGACCATTTCGCAATGTCTTCTTTGATGAGTTACTGCCTCATCTTCAACCTGCTGTACCCTACTGGTTTCTTGGTTGAGTAAGACAATCTGGCTGCCTACTATCTCCAGTCATTAATTTCCTGATTGAGGTAGACTGGATAATGCGAAAGACAGACAGCGGCGGGAAGTGAGGAAACAGACATAAAATAGACCCACACAAAAAAGAACTTGAAGGATCTGGACTTCGCCGATGACATATATCTGATTTCCCACAAACTGGAAGATATACAAGTGAAAAGCAAAAAGTTGGCAGAAGAAGCATCCAGAGAAGATAGGACTTCATTCAGGTGAACATAGGGAAAACCACAACAGAAAACAGAAAACAATCAGCCAGAGTAGATTGGAGAAATCTGACAGAAGCAACCTCCTTTAACTACCTACCTACCACAAAACGTTTT
>OX235271.1:191847073-191903162 GCA_944472155.2 Trichobilharzia szidati
AGCAAACTTGAGGAGAATTGAACTCTTTTGCCTATTGATAATCTTGAACAATATTGTGGCGTCCACCTCATGGCTTGTGTCGAGGAGATGCCTGGCGATGGCACTGTTTAAAGCATTTGTTCCCTTTAGACGTAGGCGTTTTGGTACATGTTCAGAGAAACAGAGGTAAGCCCTGGTTTCTGTTCTTCCAATGTAACTGTTCCCACAGATACATGTAAATTTGTGTATACAGTTGGAGTTAACATGAGAGGGATATCTGTCGACTATTGATTGCACCAAACAGCAAGCTGTTTGATAGACGGAAACCAGCTTAGCTGCAGGATAGGCTGTGGCTAGTGACGTCCTGAATCTTCTGTTGATAATTGCTGTAATGGTTTAACTTTTATAATCAAGTTGAATGAAGATGAGCTTTTTTCCCACTGTGATTTGTCTGACATTTGAGACTTCAGATCTTCCGTACTTGTCAATGAACTTTTGATGGTAACCACTGCTTTTCAACATCTTTTCCTCTAATTTCTCTTTAGAGCATAATCTCCTAGCTCTACAGTATAGAGTTTTGACTAGTGCTCGTTTAAAGCTATGTGGACAAAAACTATTTAAGTGTAAATATTATCCTTTCCATGTAGGCTTTCAGTAAATTGACCTCTGGAGACTAGCATCTTCTAGGCGTTACATGGCAATGTCAATGAAATGGAAGTTTCCATTAATTTCATGTTCCATTGTAAATTCAATATTTGTATATGTGTCGTTGAATAATCTGAATAAGTGGGAAGCATTCCTTGGAGATAAAATGAAGTATACAACACGAGAATATTTAATTCTTGAAATCTATCAACATTGCACCACATGATGTATTACAGATTGCTGTTTTGGTGGAAGATCGAGAATGAAGAGGAAATATTATGCGACGAGTTACATCGAGAATTGTATCTATTGTGCAGAATGAAGCTACTATTATTACAATTATGTCATAATAAATAGGTAACAATAAACACTTGAAACCAGGGTTATGTGTTCAGAAAGAGGCAGTTATCTGTCCTTCCTTGCCATGGTAATTGGTTGTCTTTATTCTCTTATCTGATTACGTAATCATTGTATTTAACGTCACCCATTTTTATAATCTGCAGTTTTGCTTCTCTCTTGTTTCTGTGATTTGAGTTGAACTCAGTAGGTTGTTACCTAATTTATTAGTCACTCAGCATCTTACACATCTCTCGTCTTTATTACCTAACTCCCTTACCACTGTATACATACATTTATTTTGTTTAAACTTGAACTGCCTGTGTAAAAACTATATAACCGCACTTTTCTGAGCACTGCTAACTAATTGCTCAACTTTCTATCAACTGACAACATGTAAAATTTGCAATTACGTTAAAACTTTTCTGTACATAAACCTCAAAATTTATTTAGGTTGTAAACAGGTGAGCTGATGAGAAGCCAACGAAATAAGCAATGATGGTACCATATTATTATTCACATCCACTGTCATTCTTGCCTTATTCAAATATTACGTAATAAGAGAAAAGGAGATCATAGAAGAATCACTGCTATTTCTAGCTATATCATTTTTCAAGCTGTACAATCGCATATTATTACTATTGATTTATTATTGTTCCGTTGGGTTCCAAGTGGAAAATACGGCTTTCACAGCATGTCTTCACTTTCTGCTTTTCTCTGAGGTCTTCTTTAGCTGACCCCACGATCGCATCCATGGTACCCTTCTACCCACACCCCACTGGTTGTCTCTCCTATTCGGCTTCCATTGGAACGATGGCCTGCATTGCGTGTGATGTCATAGAACTGTCTCTTCAGTATGTGCCCAATCCATCTCCACTTTCTCTTACCTATTTGTTAAGGGATAGGTTTATGGTTAGTTTTTTCTCATAGTTTCTGGTTGCTAATTCTTTCGGGAGGGCCATTTGGTCTTAAATAGGGAGGTACCTTCGCTCCATATGTGTAGTAATTTATCTTAGCAACGAAAGGAATATTTCCAAGAGTGTATCATTAGAATTGCAAATTTCAGATAATTATTATGTAATGCAGAAGGGGCGTTCATCGAGTAGAAACTGAAATATAGCTAAATAATTAAATTGAGTGATGTAATACAGTTGACAGGATCGAGTAAAATTCAGTTAGAACTGAATAGCATTCAAGTTTACAACAGTGATAATAAGGAGTAGAAATTTAACAGGGAGTGAGGGAAGAAAATACTACAATTGAAAAACAAAAATCACAAAATTTACACAATAGATTTTAAGATAGATCAGGTCCATCGTAGATTTAGTGATTGAATAAACTTCTGTCTGTAGAGTTCATGATTCAACATGTGAATTGCCATTGTTTCTGTGGTTTGAAGAAGCGTGCTCTTTTAGCAGAACTCCTGCATATGATGTAGATGACCCTGAATTTGGTTGGTGGGTTTGCCTAGATTCGACTAGGTGTTCCAGGACAGAGCTACGGGGTGGGGGTTCTATTTCCTCCTTTATAAAACCACCAACAGAAGTTAGAATTCACACTTAAAGTGGCTGAATAGTCAATAAGCTTGGTTTCATAACCTGAAGGTACCAGATTCCATCCCTAGTGGAGTCATGAGTGCAAAGAAACAGCTGTTCAGTGTTCCTTTGTACTCACAGAGTGATATACCTATATGATGTCAGTTCAGGCCGAAAATCCGTTAGTTGGAATTAATCCAAAATCCCTGCAAAATCATAATCTAAACAACAAAGATGAGTCACATTTATTGATATAAGTATAAAACTTGGGCACTGTGGTAGAGTATAACTCCATAATGGTTAAGATTTTATTTTGATAAATCACACAGTGTTGTACAGTTATATTAACTGATGACGTTTCGAGCACAAACTATTGCTCATAATCATATCAAGTTGATATCAAGTTGCTCATAATCATATCAACTTGATATGATTATGAGCAATAGTTTGTGCTCGAAACGTCATCAGTTAATATAACTGTACAACACTGTGTGATTTATCAAAATAAAATCTTAACCATTATGAGTCACATTTACTTCTGAGTCAGACTATTCCAAAATGAATAACTTGTTAACAGAAATTACTCAGTGGTCCTCGTCAAATGATCTTAAGCTTAATCCTTCCAAACGTCAATTTGTTAACTTTACTGTCAGACACGCTAGAGCAGCTTACAAGATCTGGTTGGTTTGTGTGATTCTAATATCATAGATCGCACTGAAGTTGAAACCAAATTGAATGCTTCTTGGACTGTTTATTTCTTCTGATCATCATTCCTGGTCTTCCCACATTATGTTAGTTTCCAGAAAGATATTTCGTTTCACGTTAAATGAGTTGGTGGCACAGCGGTTATTGACCCTCACCGACCATGCACATGGTTCGGGGTTCAATCTCCTGATGACACACACCTGATATCAATGGTCGGCCTGCAAAATTTGGGCTACCGATTTCCCATGTTGAAAGTTCCATACATGTACCAAAAATACTGTGTGGAATCAAGCTATAATAACATAAATAGAATGAAAGTTCAGACGATTTGGTATCATTCCGTCTTTACTGTTATCATTTGTTAATTCTTGTATTCTGCCTATACCGCTTTACTGTTCCCCCACCTTAATCTTTCCCTGGTCACTCAAGAAAGACTTTGTCATACTGCGTAAGGCACTAAAAGCCGTCAGTGGGGCGAGTGGAATGGTGCTGAACCAACTTGTTCGGTTATACTATTGTAGACAGTCACTTAGATTCCTGCAAGAAATTAGCAAATATTATCCTGTCAGACTGTGAACATCCTCTCAAAACACACAACTATCTCCTTGTATCTATTTCATCAGGTAGGGGAACTACAAGCAACTTTAGAAGACTGTATGCTCGGACGACTAATTACAAAAACTCTACAATGCCCTACTTGGTAGGCACACATTTTATGTGGTGAGAAAAGTGTAATTCCATTATGGGTAAATTTTATTTTGATAAAGTCTCACAGTGTTATACAGTAATATTTACTGATGACGTTTCGAGCACAATTTATTGCCACCCATAATCATATCAAGGTAATCACACGACTTCCTAAATTCATTTATATAGTTCCATTGTTTTTCACTTGATTTGATTGGTAGTATTATTTTCCATATTTCAGGTATGAGTGATGAATCATTCCTATTGCATGTGTTGGGTGTAGACTCGATGAACAAGGATTCAGTAATCAACCTCTCTCTCCACCTACCTAGATTACTTTTTACAATTTTAACCCTCTCCCACCCTATTGTGTGGTTGAGTGTTGTTAATGCATGCATTGCAATTGCTGAGCTTTTTTTCTAAATTACTTATCTTCTCTGGGTCAACCGTTCTTACCTTAGCTAAATTCTTATGTTCTGACAATCTGACTACCCCTGACCTACTAGTTTGACCTATGTAGTTGACCTCACTCACAGTCATTGCAGGGTATTTTGTAAATTATATTATTTTGTCTAATTGGGTCAACTGTGTCCTTTAACCTACAGAGCTTGTCCCTGAGTGAGTTTGTAGGTTTAAATGCCACCCTAATTCCTGCTTTATTTAGAATCCTACGTAGGGTCTCAGATGTCCCCTCTTTATATGGTATAACTGTAGATGACTTGTATTCTCTCTTATTTATGTTATTATTACCAGTTTCACAATTCTTTTTATTTTTCTTTTGGTCTTTTTCAATCTTCCTAATGAATTATAAGGGATAGTTATTTAACACCAACGCCTCTTCTATCTGTTTTGTCTCATCATTTAGGTCTTTTTTTGTGCTACTTAGTGCCATTGCTCGGTTTGTTAAACGAGAAAAGTGTAAGACAGGAAATAACCAACTTCCTGAGGAACTCTAAGTCAACGGCCCCATTGTTCTTTTTGTGCTCATTATTACATTGTCGCTAATATTTTCAATTGATTTAATTTTACATTCACTCCTTATAGAACAATATTATTAATGTGAATGTCCCCTATTTTGATTATTACCCCTGTGATGATGTCATTAGATGCAATATGGTATTTTATATCTGTAGCAAAAGGGCTATTTGGAATAAAGCTACTTGTATTATTATTATTAGTTTACACTAGAAGTCGTTCACCAATGAAGAGTCGCTTGGAACATAAAATGTTATCAATAAAAGTATGCAAAGCAAAAAGTCAAAAACGGAAAATAGATATTACGTAAGAGATGAGGTAAAAACAAAAAAACACCCAATTAATAATAATGGGAGAAAAGAACAAATGAATTGGATGTTGATATAAGAGGGTAGTAGCAAAAGTGATGAGTTGTCACAAACGATTGTTAAAGAAGAGTTACGTAATAACATGAATAGTTTGATGAAAGAGTTGTACTCAGAGTGTACATGGAAACAAAATAACATACAGAATTACGTAAGAGTTTTAAGTAGGTAGAGAAATAAGCAAGAAAGCGAAAGTTAAGTCAAATCAACAGAGTTGTTACCACAATAGTAGAAGTGGTTGAATAATTTTCTTTTGTATGCATACTTTTGGTCCTTCTAACCGAATGTCTAGGGCTTCTGCAATGCAAAGAAGACGGAAACGTATTGTCTTTGCCAGGTTGTTCTTCACTTCGTAGATTACTTTGACGGAGTTGGTGTTTGTTGAGATGGAATGTTCACGACTAGAAATACAGGGAACTTCCTCTAGTGGTTAGTTACACTAGTGGTTGGTTTGCAGAGGTATGATTGGTTACTAACTGACTAGATTTAAGTTAGAGAACTAGAAAGTGCTGGACAGTTGAATGGTCTGCGAACTTGCCTTGTAGCCTAAAAGCATTGGGTGTGTACTATGGAGGTCCCAGACACATAAGAATGAAACAGCTGTCCATTATTCCTTGTTGGTAGTTTTCAATGGTGATTCTCTAACTGAAATCAATTTATGATCAATCATGAAAAAAAAGATAAGACAAGCTTGTCGAGAAAATTGCTAGATGGTTACGCTATGTCGTGAACTGGCAGAAGTTAGAATTCATGGGCCATTGGATCGGGTCCTAGGTGGCTAAATGGTCTACTAGCTCTCCTTGTGCGTCGGTGGCACAGTGGTTAGGACTCTCGCCAACCATCCACATGGTCCGGGGTTCGATCCCCTGCCGGCGCACACCCGATATCTATGGTCAGCCTGTAAATTTGGGCTACCGATATCCATGCTGAAAATTCCACACTTGTACTGAAAATACGGTGTGGAATCAAGCTGTAAATCAAAATAAAAATTAAAAATTAAAAAATAAATTGACAAGGCTGGTCATCTGTAGTCTGGTCATGTCAGAATGAACAGTTACGTGTTGTGCATTCAAATGGAAACTAGATTCAATCCACAATAATTACAGTGAAACGATCAACTGTTGATATGCTCGGCTGGTAGTCAACAGGTCACTCATTTGAATGCTGTTACAACTTGCTTAGAGAATCAGAAGATACCAGGGACTTTTATTCGCTTGATTTCGTCACTCCTCAGGGGTGCACACATAATACCGCTTTATGGATAGTACTGTGAATCGTTAACTTCTGATATAAGCACTTCAGCATTCACCGGCTGATCCAGTCAAAATTCAACGATTCAATGTAATAGGAGGTGGGTGATGATTTCCAAATCATCGAATCCTGGAGCCTTATCAAAAACCGCCATAATCAGTAGGAACGATGAAGTTGTTTTGTTAAAAGAGCTACTCATCGACGTCATATATATATATATGACGTCATCGACCAAAAACACTTAACGATATAATGTATACCTAAGAATATGTTTGCCCCACCCACCCCCACACATTTATGTCATATGAGTTCAATGATGGAGAGTAATAAGCTCGGCAGACACTCCGCAATGTTAAATGTTTGTTTAACTAATGTGTTGGTCAGTAAAATTAACTGCCTTCTTTCAACAAGAAAATTTAAAATGACAGTTTAAATTTTCGCTCGTTTTTTCCCCTTGAATTGATACACTTAAACAAAACGAATGGATAGGTAGATAGATAGACAAACAAACACACCGTTGTAAATAAAACATACGGACGCACGCACACACGCACAGTGACACACACTGGAGTATGTGAAATGTAATCACTGCCTTCACCCTCCCACGCAAGTTATAAAAACTTACGCAATCAATTTTATTTAATGATTCAACAGTAATAAATAATAAAATAAATAAAAAGTAATAGTTTGAAAATCCTTTAAAAATATTTCGAAAATAATAACAATAATAATTGCTTTATTGATTAATTAACTGGATACATACAGAGGCTTTGTTGCTTGAAACAATAAGTGCTTGATTAAACTCTCATCATTCACTTGGTTTTAGATACATTCGTCCAGTTGACGAGTCCTAAATGGGACGAAACGCATTTCGTTAACCTCACTGTTAGCCACCATGAATATATTGATTGATCACAGGCTTGATCATAACATGACATAAACTGGATAACCATCACGAAACCATGAGGTACTGGACAGCTGTTTCGTCCTAGTTGGAGACTCTTCATCATTATGTACCTACTGGAGTTCGAACCTAGGACCTTCTGGCTACAAGACGAGCTCATAGACCATTCAGCCATTGGGAACCAACCAAATGGCCCACGAATAACAGTTTCTGCAAGCAAACAACCAATCAGATCTCTGCTAGTCACCACTGACTGGCCCTATTCAGGAGGTACCTGGGGTTTTAATGAGAAGTCGTAAACACCGGGTTCCCCCAAGTCAGGCACTCGACCATGACATTAGCTACCTTTTGCGCTAAATATATGCAGTACTAACCGTCAGAATTTGTAATTCATGAACCATTGGATCAGGTCCCAGTGTGTTTGAATGATCAATGAGGTCACCTTGTAGTCAAAAGCTCCTGGATTCGTGATTCGGTTTATGCATACTAATGAAGAGTTCTAAATGGGACGAAACGACCGTTCGGTAGTTCTTGGTCTTTCACTAGCTCTTTAACCGATGTCATTTCGTGACGACATCAGCACCGAAATTAATTAAAATCCTTACGAAACCCTCTTGCTCGTTAGTAGCGATATGACAGATGTCCTTAAGTTCATAACCAGTGGAGTCTACCATCTTAGGGTAAAGTGGATGTTCAACGATGGCATTGGCTGACAGTAGCTCTATATCGCCAACACAGAGGAATTAAAATCCATGGGTTGTTGAATACCTAATCAATAGCTCAATAATCAACGAGTTATCCTCGTGACTCAAAAGTTCTCCGTTTGATCGTCTACTAGTTTGACCTATTTAGTTGACTTAAATCACAGTCATTGCAGAGTATTTTGTAAATTATATTATTTTGTCTAATTAGGTTAACCCACAAGGTCCTTTAACCTACACAGCCTGTCCCTGACTGAGTGAGTTTGTAGGTTTAAGTGCCACTCTAATTCCTGCTTTATTGAGAATCCTACATGTAGGGTTTTAGATGTTCCCTCCTTACATGATAAAACTGTAGATGCCTTATATTCTCTCTTATTCATGTTACCATTACTAGTTTCACAATTATTTTTATTTTGCTATTGACCTTTTCTGAACTTCCTAATGAATTTTATAGGATAGTTATTTGATACCAACCAGCTATTCTTCTATCTGTTTCATTTCATCATTTAGGTTTTCTGTTGTACTGCGTGGAGTGACTTCCAACCAATGTTCTTTTTCAGTGGAGTGATTTCTATAGTCCATCATCTCTCCTGCGTTTTACAGTGATATCCAGAAAATGATGAATTAATGCTGAACAAAGAATATTCCTTTCAATGACTTCATCATCAGGTTCTACAGTTATATATACATCCATAATAGCGAATGAATGAATTAGTGTTATTAGCAACATTCACGTTTATATAAAACTGACCTGATCTTAAGTAATACCGAGCGAAGACAGCTGTTGATGAAGGTCTGTAGTTTGTTCGAAGTGACCTTCATGTCGCGGCGCAGCGCCAAGTGTGTGATCCATATAGTAGCATTGAATTCACATTGGAGTTGAAAATCCGGATCTTATTTTTCATGCTGAGTGGTGCTGATCTCCACACAGACTTGAGAGAAATGAAAGTTCGCCTTGCTTTCCCAATAATTCTCGCTCTGATATCGTCATCAGTTCCGTCCACCTGTAGTTGAAACGATGTTTCTCAGGTAGGTAGGTAGGTGGGTAGAGGAAGTTGCTTCTTTCAGATTTCTCCTGTTTATGCTGGCTGACTGTTTTCTGTTGTTGTTGCTGTGGCTGTCGCTGTTGGCAAGGAATCTTCATTACTTACTTATGTCTTCTCTATGTTCACCTGAAGTGAAGTCCTATCTTTGGTGCTTCTTCTGCCAAATTGTGGCTTTTCACTTGCATATCTTCCAGTTTGTGGGAAATCAGACATATATCATCGGAGAAGTCCAGATACTTCAAGTTTTATAACTCTGTATTTACTCTTTTTATCTACTACTTAATTTATTTTGGACCATTGTCTCCATACTCTTTCATTAATATTATATACGTCTATCATATTGCGTAACCCTGGTCAAGACTTACTATTCCCCAACTCTCCTCTATAGTCACAATTTGATTATGCATCACATTTTTTCAAATATTTTGATGACGTAAGCAGTAAATCTAACTGACTAATTTTTATTCTTTTCTGACAAACCTAATGTACACATACATATAAATAATGGCATATAATTGCACTTGTATAGCTAAGTGAATGAATTTGCCGAAAAGAGACTCTTTGCTTAACTGTTTGTTCGTATAAAGCATTGACTGATTGGGTGAAATTGGTTTAGTCAGAGGAAAAGAGTGGTTACTAAACAAAGAATATTCTTTTCGATAACCTTCTCTTCATCAGGTTCTACAGTTGTATATACATTATAGTGAATGAATGAATTAGTGTTATAAACATCATTAATGCTCTTTAAACAACAACATCGTCTCATCATTAGATAAAGGTGCCAAATACGTCCGCTGCACGTTTCTTGACTTCACTTCTGCTTTCGACTCTGTTCCTAGATGTCTCCTTCTAAATAAGCTCTCTTTGACGAAAACTGAGTCCTGGGTCACTAACTGGTTGCATTCCTACTTCTCTAACAGAATGCAGTACACCGTATACAAAGGTAAATCATCCTCTGCTGTGCTCACTGAAGCCGGAGTCCCCCAAGGCGCTGTACTCTCCCCACTTCTCTTTTCTTTCTTTCTACATGACTTACCATCTTCAAATGACATTAATTTTGTCAAATACGCTGACGATCTGTCTGTATCTTTGCCTATCAAATGTCAAAGCGACTGCTCTAAACTTAATAGCTTTCTGTCAGAAATTAGCCAGTGGTCCAAGGAAAATGGTCTTACTCTAAACCCCTCCAAATGCCAAACAGTCAATTTCACCTTTAGGCTTAAATCCGACCTAAACAAACTGTTTGGCTCTCATGAGGTATGCAACATAGACGGCTCTGAAATAGAAACTAAATCGGAAATTAAATACCTAGGTGTCATTCTATCTGCTGATCTCTCCTGGTCGTCTCATATCTTAGCAATTTCTAAGAAGATATTCCGTCTTACCTTCTACATTAAGAAGTTGAAACATTCTGGTATTACCCAACCCTTACTCCTACAATTCGTTAATTCTCGCATCCTGCGTAATATTCTCTATTGTTCCCCCTTAGTTTTTCCTGGGCTACTGAAGAAAGACTATAACATATTACGCAGGATGTTGATGGTTGTGAGCAGGGTAAGCAACGTTCCACTTAACCAGCTTGTTAATATTTTGGTTGACAGGCACATGGACTCATGTGAAAAATGGGCCAAATCAATTTTATCTAACTCACACCACCCTCTACACTCACCCCTCTCCCCTTGCATCTCATCAGGTAAAACAAGAAGCCTATATAGAAAACTATATGCTCGCACAAGCAGGTACAAAAACTCAACCATACCCTACTTAGCTCGTGTTCTGTGTGATAAAGAAAGCATTAGGCGTGACACCTATAATTCATTAAATAGTCATTAGTACAACTGGATCTCATCTTTCCAACCCACTTCATCAATAGGTACAACATTTCTTTTCTTTCTGTTCCTTTTCTCTCTCTTCCTTTTCCGTTATGTGCTGCTTTGTCTCTTTCTCTCGCTTACGCCAGTTAATAAGACAGCTCCCACTTTTCTAACACCTTCAAACACTGTTTCAGCTTTACCTTTGCTACTGACATGCCAATGTATTGTTGTAATAATGAACTGTGGTTTCCTCAATCTATGTAGAATTCTATTTATTTATAATGTACTAACTGGATGGAATAATGTAGTAAAAATGCTGAGAATTCCATTCTGTATCACAAGTACTGTTTTGGAATAAAGCAAATTATTATTATTATTAAATAACATCGAATCAATCAATAATAATATCAGTGGATTACAGTTCAATAGCATCAACATAACAATACACACTGAATATTAGAAGAATTAGGAAATTCATGAATTTATAGTCTCCACTGAAGGCCGGCCAGGACAGTATAAGTAGCTGGACTTGGTTCTTCTGCACCGGTTGTCTCAGGCAAATCGCGATAGCCTCTACTGTTTGGAGTATGCGGTTCCTGGATGTCTTTAGCAATTTATTTGATACCTGATAGACGATAGATAGATAGATAGATAGATAGATAGATAGATAGATAGATAGATAGATAGATAGATAGATAGATAGATAGATAGATAGATAGATAGATAGATAGATAGATAGATAGATAGATAGATAGATAGATAGATAGATAGATAGATAGATAGATAGATAGATAGATAGATAGATAGATAGATAGATAGATAGATAGATAGATAGATAGATAGATAGATAGATAGATAGATAGATAGATAGATAGATAGATAGATAGATAGATAGATAGATAGATAGATAGATAGATAGATAGATAGATAGATAGATAGATAGATAGATAGATAGATAGATAGATAGATAGATAGATAGATAGATAGATAGATAGATAGATAGATAGATAGATAGATAGATAGAAGGATTCTTCAATGCTAGCTAGCTAGATTTGTAACCAGTTTGGACCAGATGGTCTAATATCGATCTGTTGATGGTGGTTTTTTACTTCACCTTTACCTAGGCACACTGAGCATTTTTTTAAAGTTGAATATTCCCCTCAACTTCATATAAGATAAATCATTACATACAATGAGTATATCTCATCAACCTAACTGGCGTATTATAGGATCATTCACCTGATCGTACCTTTAAGCTTTGTTTGCTTAAAACTGTCTAGACTTATGAGTGTTAAAAAACACTGTTAGTAGGCTTTGTATATATAATAATAGCAATAGTAATTTAACAAAAGGCGAAACATTTATTCAGAAGGAATGTTCAAATTTCTCACGGTTATTCAGCATAGGTCAACTGTCTAGTAAAATGGTCAACTGATGAATAGTCAAACAGGTAAAAGTCACGAAATTTTTTTATCTCAATAATGTGGTTAGTTATTTGCATACATATTTAATAGATACATTTAATGCCAACAGTATTCGTCTTAAATATTTTTATCGGATCAGCTACTGACAAAAATTTGTCAAGTAGTATATTACATGGGTGTGTGGTATCTTTTAGAAGAAATGAAAACATTTATTTCCCGATACGAATTTAAAACAAGCAACAAATGTGGTTAATAAAGTAGGATTTAATGATGAATTCATCAAATTTTGGTAGAACTCGTCAGCTGAATACTACTCTACATACACGGAAATATATATTTACTTTTGAAATTACATTGTGAGATATAAGACTGATAAGTACAAATAAACTACATTGAATTAGTCATGCAGAAAGACAGGTGCGAATGTTTTTCCAGGTCATGTTCGAATAGAAAAGGGGAGAGAGAGTATGAGAGATCAAAATTAAGATAAATTGCATAAATTGATTGCATAATTTTGATCTCTCATACTCTCTCTTCCCTTATCTATTTGAACATGACCTGGAAAACATTCACACCTGTCTTCCTGTATGACTAATTCAGTGTAGTTTGTTTACTTATCAGAGCACCTCAAACAAACTACAGACCTTCATCAACAGCTGTCCTCGCTCAATACTCGCTCAATAGGGAGGGATCTCTGGGAGCGAACCAACGCAGCAGGAACCAATTGTGCAACAGATAGGCAGGAAGAAATGGAGATGGATTGGCCATACTCTGAGGAAATAAACCATCAAGTGACATCACAAACCAAGCCATCACTCAAGTGGAACCCGAATGGTAAGCGACGAGTTGGTCGCCAGTGTGATGGTGACTTGGAGGAGTTGATGTGAAGAGAAGATGGAAGCATGTGGCTAGACATGGAGCCAGGTGAAAAGGTTGGCAGAGAACCGAACGCAATGGGGACGTTTGGCTGAAGCCCTATGTTCCTCTAGGAACTAAAGGAAACAATAATAATAAGTTCTTGGTTGGATTGTCCCCAGAGTTCCTTGCCACTAATTCTTTCTAGCCATCTGATTTTTAATATTGTCTTAGAGAAGGCAGCTGTTGAAGCTCCAAATTTATGTTTCATTTATTTATTTTATTTTTATTTATTTTTTATTTTGATTTACAGCTTGATTCCACACAGTATTTTCAGTACAAGTATGGAATTTTCAGCATGGATATCGGTAGCCCAAATTCAGGCCGACCATAGATATCGGGTGTGCGCCGGCAGGGGATCGAACCCCGGACCATGTGCATGGTCGGCGAGAGTCCTAACCACTGTGCCACCGACGCACATAACATTGGTGTTGAAAATCTCAGTTTTGTTCCTTCAGAATGATGAAGGTGTACCTTGCTCTTCCGATTATGTCTCTAACATCCTGATCTATGGTGTCTCCTCTAGTTGAAACGATAGTGTCTGGTGAAATAAGCGAGGGAAGGGACCTCTCTCAAATTTCTCCTGTTTATAGTGATTGGTTGTTGTTGCTGTTGGTGATGATGATGATGATGATAGTGTATCTTCACCACTTCCGTCTTCCCTATGTTCACTTGAAGTTCTGTCCTCACTGACAACTTCTTCCCCCAGTTTGTTGGTTTTCGCCTGTAAATCTTCGAGTGGAGATAAATCACAGGCGAAATTCAGATCTTTCAGAGTCTTCTCATCGGTACTCCAACACATTCCTGTCTTCTCGATCCCCATACATGATATGCCGGATTATCTAGTCAACGACAATTAGGAATAAAAGTGAAGATTTGTAGCTCAGGTGGATGATTTGCAGTTAGTAGTCTTCTCTGAGATGGTTGGTTCAGTTGCGGAGCTTTCGTCGTCCTTCTGGACAACATCTCCCTTCAGCGCCATATTTAGCATAAAGTGAACTGATTTAAATTTCCCATGAGTGATAAATTGCGTTTCCCGGTAACCATCTTTACATACGTATTGATCATTTTTCGTTGGTTTGGATTTTAAACTTTTTTTTATTACAGCTTGATTCCACACCGTATTTTTGGTACAAGTATGGAATTTTCAGCGTGTGATATCGGTAGCCCAAATTTTGCAGGCCGACCGTAGATATCAGGTGTGCGTCGGCAGGGGATCGAACCTCGGACCATGTGCATGGTCGGCGAGAGTCCTAACCACTGTGCCACCGACGCACATGATTTACTTTTTATTAGTTGGTATATCTCGTCTACAATAACCTGTTTTTTGATTGCATATTCGTTTGAGTACCAGGCATCTAGGAATTCCCTGCCACTTTTGATGTTCCCTCTGTCTAAGATTTCGACATTATCCCAATCAAACTAATGTCCATAATTATCTATATGCATTGATCTGAAAGAATAGATATCATGTCTTTTCCCCGGCTGATTTGTGTTCCTGGATTCTGATTCGAAGGGGACGCGCAATTTGACCAACGATGTAATGCCTGTTACAGTTCATACAATTTATTTTGTAAATGGTATTAATATTATCTCCTTTTTCTGTTGGATTGGTCTTTCGATTTGCACAATATCGAATTAAGTGATTTGACTGGCTTGTGTGGTATATCTATATCAAACGGTTTCAGTATTCTAGCTGTTATTTCAGAGATATTTTTACACATGGTGGGATGAATTTTCTTGTAGTCTTTGATGATGGTTTCCTGTTTCTGTTGTGACTCGATTTTAAACACTTTTTGATGAAATTGTGAGGAGGATATCCATTCTTTTTGAAGACGGTTAGTAGATATTTTTCCTCCATTCTCTTCAACACTGGAGTGCTATTGTGTTTGAATTCTTTTAAACAATGTCTGCACACAGTTTCTTTTGTGGGTAATCGGTCTGGGTTATTACTATTATAGTTGACCATATGGTTGGTGTGCGTCGATTTTGGACATACTTGTGTTTCTAAATTTCCTGTGTTAGTTCTCCTGATTAAGACATCTAAAAATGGGATTTTGTTATTTAATTCTTCCTCTCTTGTGAATTTGACGTCTTTAAATAGGCTGTTTATTAATTTATGGGTATATTCTAAATCATTTCTCTTAATTATTACAAATGTATCATCAGTATAAGGTACCCAAACTTCTGGTTTAATTATAGGTAGAGCTACTAATTCTAATCTTTGCATGACGGCTTCAGCTATTAATCATAATATGGGCGATCCTATTGGTATTCCTTCTATCTCTTCGTATATTTGATTATTGAATTGGAAGTATGTTGTAAGACATAATTCTATGAGTTCTATCAGTGACACTAGTCAGGCAGTCTTGCCTTTCTCCTGTCTTCACTCTGAGATTTTCGTTGTGAATCACTTAACAAGTTTCGTTGTCATATAGCTGTTGTGTCCACTCACAGTAGATGATTTCGTTTAAATCAGTTAAACAAACATATTATTCATTGATCATTGAACATAATTTTACTTGGTTGCTATTACCTACCAGTGGAATTCAGTATTTAAACTCCATGCTACTTAAGACTCGTCAGCTGGATGTACCATCCATCCTTAATGGTTGACCGTCTTCCCACTGAAACTCAAAATGGAAGTGTTATCGACCAGGATTAACTCTTGTGAAACAAGTATGGCTTTTTATTTGTTGAAGTGTTACTTTCGATTTCTTGTTGGTCGATTTTTATTTAGACAAAGTAATAAGAAGACGTAATTTGTCTGAATCATGTAATTTGCAAATTTGCGTAGAACACATTCCGAACGATCTGATCACACACGAACTTGTCATAGAAATATATATGAAATTAATAAAGAGTTAAGAGGTGAGAGAATAAATTTAGGTCAAGTAATAAGGACATAGTGAAGGTCAAAATAACAATGAAGATCACTAAACCAAATAACAGAGGTAATAATAGTACATCTACCCTGGTTGGTATGAAAACAAAGTTTACCAAAGAAGGTAGGTTTAATGTGATGACGAATTGTTGTTTTGCCCGCATAAAGTTGGTTTAAACTTTCTAATCGCTATCTAGGGACTACATAAACTTTAGGATACGCCCCAAACACGTTTTATAGATAGATTTAAAAGATGCATAAACATCAGTTTTATGTCCTGTCTCTTTAATATGTTTCGCAGTAGAGAAGTTAGGTCTTCTGTCCTCAGCATTATTGGGTTCTGGGGATTCTAGTTGCTTCTGAAGCCCTAACTTGCTGAGATCAGTGAGTCCTCCCTATGTATGTGCGTGTGTCCACACGTACATTCAAATTGGTAAGTGCAATGGGATGTTACATCATTTTTCGCATGTTCAAAGAGCTTAGATGGATGGATATATTGGCTTCACATGCTTAATTATTATGATCTCATTTACCACAACATTCAATCTTTGTCTTGTCTAGTTGTCAAGCTGCTATGATGCCCCACATAGGGTAGCTTGATGTACACGTCTTTCTTAGGGGCGAGTTGAAGAGTGGGTCTTGGTGATCTGACTACTTTATATCTCCTGATGAACCTGTCTGGATAATTATTATCAACCAGAGTTTGTGTCAACTTTCCTGCTTCCTCATCAGTTGAGTCACCTCACTTACTAAGGCTCTTTTGTACCGAACAGGGCAGAAACTGTGATAATTAAGATACTGTCCACTCCAGGTAGGTTTTCTGTAAACATATCCTTTTACTGACCCATCAAGGCATCGACTAAGCAATATGTCTAGGAAAGATAAACAATTATCTTCCTCTTCTACAGATGTAAGTGATATGTTATTCTGAACCTCATTCATTCACTTTAAAATTGAGGGGGGGCGGAACAAGGCTTATCACTTATGATTACAATGTCGTCTATATACCTTCTATAAACTGGCACATTTTCGATTAAATCCTCCCATAAACTCTCAATGTACGGCCCATAGATATCTGCTAAAAGAGGCCCTAACGGACTTCCCATCAACCTGGTGGAAACAATCGTCTTCAAATGTAAACCTAAAATTGCTAGTACATAGAAGTAATAAATCCCTTAAATAAGAAAAAAAGGAACGGGATGAAAATGTTATGCACTCAGGTCAAATGCTTGATCTCTGCTGACTCATACGCGACGTAAGTACATCCAAACGACGAAGCCTAAATAAGATGAAGTACGCATCCTGGATTCTGTTGTCAGCCACCGACAACTAACTAGGTAACTGACTAACACTGTAAAGTTATTTTACCTAGTGATGACGAGCAGTGGAATCCCAGATGTACGTATTTCGTCTTATTTAAGACTGTTTAATCCATCAGTATTCTCTATCCAGGCATTCATAAAAAGGATAGAGGACTTCATCATGAGCTGACATCAGTTAGAGAACCACTGGAAAACTTGGGAGTATTGGACAGCTGTTTCGTCGGCCTGGTTTGGGGCTCTTCAGCAGTACGCATCCACCCATTGAGGTTTGAACCCAGGACCTTCTGGTTACAAGGCCAACGAGCTCGTAAACCATTGAGCCACTGGAAACCCATCCAGAGGCCTTCTCATGAATTCTAACTTCTGCCAGTTGACGACATAGCTCAACCACTTCAAAATGTCTTCTTCGATGAGTTACTGCCTCACCTTCATCCTGCTGTCCTCTACTGGTCACGGCTTCCCACTAGAACCCCAGGTTAACTGCCTGAATAGGGCCAGTCGCTAGTGAGCATCAGGTCAATTTTCAAGTATTGGTTTCGTAGGGAATTTTAGTTTGATGCGTTGGAGGATTTCATCATGAGCTGATATTAGTTAGAGAACCATTGGAAAACCTGGGACTTTGAGAAGTGGTCGCGCTATGCTGTAAATTGTCAGAAGTTAGAATTCATGAGAAGGCCAATGGACTGGGTCTCCGTGGCTCAATGGTCTACGAGCTCGCTGGCCTTGTAACCAGAAGGTCCTGGGTTCGACCCCCGGTGGGTGCGTACTGCCGAAGAGTCCCTAACTGGGCTGACGAAACAGCTGTCCAGTACTCCCAGGTTTTTCCAGTGGTTCTCTGACTGATGTCAGATCATGATGTAAACATATATCCAATCAAACCAATTCCCTACAAAACCAATACTTGAAAATTAATGAAAAGAACAAAACAAGTAGTTTCTCAGAGAAGAAACTCTTTTCGTCTAATTTATTTTCCTCTTTAGCTATACAGTGGCGTTTCCATGAAAGAGAGGTTAGTAACAAATGTGACGAGTTGTCATTATCATACTTGTCAGTGCATAAGGGGGTTGAATAAGTGTGTCAGAGTTGCGTAATAAAATCAATAACTTAGTGAATGAGTTGTATTTAGGATGCACGTAGAAACGAAGGAGACTAAAAAACCAAACAAAGAAGGTTGTTAACATGATAGTAGAAATGGATGAATAATTTTCTTTTGGGTATAAAGCTCCACTTACTTTGCCTTGAATGGCCACAGAAAAGGAGACAGAAGCGCATTGTCTTCTGCAGGTTGATTTTTCCCTTTGTAGATTATTTTGAAGGATTAGTTTTTTGAGTCGAAATGACAGACAGTGTCTATAAGGTGTTTAGTTATCGCACTCTTCATAGAACCATCTCTGCATTTTGGAACTCGTCAGCTAGATGTATCTGTATTTCTTCCAGTGAGTGGTGATGTTCGCAATGAGACTCAAACCCTGGGCACATTGTTTCAGAGCTATCCACTAGGCCACAAGGGTGATTGATGCCACATCTTGTGCAATGGATATCAATTATTATTGGCTCATGGAAAATTCCCATTGGGACACATACGGAAAACCAAAACAAGAAATTTTATCCGATGAGAGAATTGAATCATAGATGTGAATGCACAAAATAATAACAATAGTATTATGAAATACAATTAAAATATTTGTGATTATAATCATAGTTAAATGCCAAGTGGCAAAACAATTAATGTCATATATAGAATAATTCATAGGATGTATTGAACTTGGAAGGGGTGTAAAATTACAGAATTTGTAGGCAGTTAGAATAAAAATTAAAACGTTACGTAACATTGCGTGCAGTTTGATAATATAGAATTCAAAGTTGCAGAACAAAGTCGATTTAGAATGACAAGCGTGATGAGTGAAATAATGCCGGGGACAGTTCAAAGGTTGGATAGTAATAGTAACAATTGACATATTAAAGGATGAGTATACAAAATGAATAAACAAAACGAAACGAAAATTAGGTAGAGCCAAAATGATGATTAGGTATTACCATACTTTAGCATAGAGGGATTAAGACCAAGCAAGTTAGGATGGGGTGGGTTGAACGAACGTTTTCTGTATACAGAGATCTGCCTACTGTGTTTCAGCAATACACACGAGTCGGATACGTAGGGATTTGGGCAAATTACTTTTCACCTTGTAGATCATTTTAAAGGCGGAGGATATGGAGATAGGGTGGTCAGCATCGACCAGATGTTCAATGACTGTGCTTCTTATTGCTCCACTTCCACCTCTTTGTAACCATGCAGGATGGTGTTCTTGTATCCTCTTGGAAAAAGCTCGAGTCAAACGACAGATATACTTAGCTCCACACCAGTAGGTGAATTGATAAACGCACATAGAGTTGGTCAACAGCAGGATCTTGTCCTTCAGGTTATTGAACAGTAATGGTCGACTGGTAAAGGCTATTCTCAGAGATGCAGAAGGGAATGTTCTTTTTAGGGACTGTGATATCCTTCGTTTCATGATATCGGAAGCTAAGTCACCTTTGAATTTCAAGATCATGTACAGTATTTTCTTGGGTACGGATGATAAGTCACATTTCATAGGTTTTCACTGTATATTCTTGTCTATGAAACGTGGTGGAAATACGTTTTCTATTAGGATTTTTCTGAAAAGATTTAACTCATCCTCCACAGTATCAGAGCTATATATGTGCCAAATGTGAGTGGCAAGCGACCGGACCAGGTTTCGCTTTCGACCACTTGATACCCAGGTGTAGAAATTTGTCAGTTGACAATTCCCTGACAGCTTTCAATAAATCCATCTCTTCAGCTGTCCTCCTTGATAATTTCACATAGACATTAATTCATATTTTTCATTGAATGGTAATGTTGCACTTGTCATCTCCTAGTACGTATGTTTCACTGATGTCTAAGAATTAACATGAAGTTAATTTGATCTATCAGAACTGCCAGGGGCGTTCAGGAGGTGTATTTCGTTAGTCCTTAGATATCATCGAAGCCAGTCTACGATAACCAATCAACGGGAAATGCAAATTAACTGGAAAATAAAACAAGCAGACATCATGTGTATCTAAAGTCTTTGTTGCAGAGTTCGGCTCCTATACCAACCAAACATAACAACAGGAATCGATCATTTCAATGCAATGTAATCCATCAACACGGAAATTCCATATACCAAACCTTTCAACAAATGAATATTGAACAATTTTGTCTATTTTATTCAACGTGTATAATAATATGATTTGTGCGTCAGTGGCACAGTGGTAGAATGCTCGCCAATGATGGCTCATGTGATCGGGGATTCGATGCCCAACCACCGACGTACTTCTTTACTTTACTAAGCCAGTAATACGACTGGTAAAGAGAGAAGGTTGGGCATGAGACAGGCTAACAACCCCATCCTGTAAAAAAACAAAACACCACTGCTACCGAAACTTTAAACCTCTAGCTTGAAGTCCCCTATGCTCCACTGGGAACGACTTAATCACGGATTGATATCAGTTAGAGAACCATTGAAAACCAGCCACAGGGAGTACTGAACAGCCAGCTGTTTCCGTTATCCTTGTGCTTGGGAATCATCGGCAGTACGGACCCACCACACACAGGGGTCAAACTGAGGACCCTCCGGTTACAAGGCGAGCTAGCTCGTATACCATTCAGCCACTGGGAACCAACCCGATTCAATGGCCGCCAACCCATGAATTCTAACTTCTACCAATTCGTGATTTTTAGGTCGGCTAACAACAACCAATGTCGTCGGTGGGATATCCATCCTCACTGGTAACAATCCATGATCAAAACTCGTAAAAGCAAATCTAATCCTTACAAACCAACTATAGAAAATATGATTTACACTATTAATTAAGTTGAAATAAATGGTGTTCCACAGTGAATTTCAGCCCTTTACAATCTTCAGAAGTTCAACCTAAAATGCATACACTCACACACACGCACATGCCACTGGAGAACATACCCAACAAGTTAGGCATTATACATACTGTTGTATATTTAAGAGAATGAATAATGTGTGTTTACCAACAGGAAAATAATGATTTGTTTTCTTGGTTTTCTTGGGTTTTTCTTTATGTAGAATGACCTTATTTATTATTTTATTGTCCGCCCTATTTATCACTCTCTCTCTCCCTGTCTCTCGACTCCGTTTCTAGCTCTGTTTGTTTATTTTCCTGACTTCTGTTAAATTGTGTTCCTTTTCACATCTGTGTAAAAGCCTGTGAAACACACACAAGGTGTCTGTTTGTGTGTGTGTGGAACCTGGTGGGGAGATGGCAGAGGGAGTGGGGTTATAGAAACTGGTTGTAGTAGATGAGTTGGCCTGTAGTTCCTAAAAGTACAATGACTGACTAACTGACTAACTGGATAAAGGCTTTAACAAATATTCTCATTGTTGCTGTTATTTCTTGTTATTGTTGTTATTCTCGAGTCTTTGTCATTATTATTATTGATAGATATCTCTTAGCTTTAATGAACATTTTGAAGGAAAAGGTCATCTTGAATACACTGATGCTGATGAAGACGATAAGGACAGCAATGGTCAGGATGAGGGTGAGGGTGATAGTGACAGTGTACACAGGGAGAGAGTCATTTCTACATCATTTCTACACACCCACACACACAAACACATACACATAAGATGACCTTAGTCAAATGATTCTTTCCAACAGGCATATAAGTAAACAAATAAACAAATAATCATTGGAGTGTGTGTGTGTGTGAGTATGTTTCATCGTTTTCATCTTAACTTGTTATTTTCTTGTTGTTGTCGTTCTTGTTACTTGTTTCTATTTCCTGTATCAAAGGAAGTGACTCATCCTTGTACACTGATTGTATTTGACCTAATAAATAAAATATTAAAGGACAAGTACTTCAAGTAAATATTTATTTATTTGGTTATTAGACTTTCTATGGTTTGGTTTGTTAGGGTTAGTAATGTCTTTTACGAGCTGATCACGGATTGATATCAGTTAGAGAACCATTGAAAACCAGCCAGGGAGTACTGGACAGCTGTTTCATACTAGTTTGGGAATCATCGCCAGAACGCACCCACTGGGATTCGAACCCAGGACCTTCCGGTTACAAGGCAAGCTCGTATACCATTCAGCCACTGGGACCCAATTCAATGGCTCATGAATTCTAATGTCTACCAATTCGTGATTTAGCTTGACCCCAACCATTGTCGTTGGTGGGACATCCATCCACACACGCGCTAAACCACGAATTGGTAGAAGTTAGAATTCATGAGCCATTGAATCGGGTCCCAGTGGTTCAATGGCTTATGAACTAGCTTGCCTTGTAACCGGAAGGTCCAGGGTTCGAATCCTGTATGTGGTGGGTGCGTACTGCCGATAATTCCCAAGCTAGGATGAAACAGCTGTCCAGTACTCCCTTTGGCTGGTTTTCAATGGTTCTCTAACTGATATCAGTCCGTGATCAACTCGTTGAAAACATAACTAATCCTTACAAACCAAACTATAGAAAATTAATCTGATGTTCGTTAGTGACTTGCTACAGGATGGAGTTTCCTGGAGTCAGTTCTAGTGAGAAGTCGTGACCAGTGAGGTCCAATTGGATGTTATTAGATTTTCTTAACAAACAAACTTTTTCAAAAGTTGGTTTGTAAGGATTAGATTTGTTTTTGACGAGTTTTGACCCAGGGATTGATATCACCAGGGAGTACTGGACAGCCAGCTGTTTCCATTGTCCTAGTGCTTGGGAAACACTGGCAGTGCGCAGTCACCACACACGGGGTTCAAACCCAGGACAAGTGTGAGGATGGATTTCCCACTGATGACATTGGTTGGTGCCAATCGCGCTAAATATCATGACATGGTAGAAGTTAGAATCCATGGACTGGTGGCCATTGAATCGGGTTGCTTCCCAGTGGCTGAATGGTATACGAGCTAGCTTGCCTTGTAACCGGAAGGTCCTGAGTTCGACCCCCGTATGTGGAGTGTGTGTAGTGCTGATGATTTGGAAGCACTAGGACAACGGGAACAGCTGGCTGTCCAGTACTCCCTGTGGCTGGTTTTCAATGGTTCTCTAACTGATATCAATCTGTGGTCAGAACTCGTAGAAACAAACTTTTTATTGAAATTATTACTCAATTTTCAGTTGTACTTTATTTTTTGTGGAGGTTTGTTTGATTTTAAGTGGTAGATTTGACTATGAGCTGAAATAATAATAATGATAATAATAACAATAATAATAATCATGATGATAATAATAAACCACTACTTAATAATAATAATAATGATTTACTTTATTCCAAAAACACTACTTATAATACAGAATGGAATTCTCAGCATTTGTCACAATATTGCATCTGATTTACTCAAAGTGTATATAAAATTAAAAATTAAACCAAAAATTAATCGGAGGAATTTGTCCACATTTACGACATAATTATTAGATATAATAATAATAACAATAATAACAGTGAGTTTGTTTCAAACGGTATTGTCGATTCAGTTTGGAAACTTTAGCATTTTATGGATAATTGGGTCTACTGTTCTGTTGATATGGTATAGTGAGGTGAAATACAAAGTTAGCAGTCATAATACAGCTTAAAATTATGTCCACACTTATGAAAAATAATACAAACAAAACGAAAATATTGAGAGGATTATAAATATAAGAAATACAATAACAATAAAGTATGATGCTTTAAGGTTGAAGGAAATGGTCTATTTAGTGGTGCTAAGAAGGTTAGTTAGTTCATTTCTGACACTATTTTCATCACATAGAGTACGTGCTAAATATGGTATAGTGGAATTTTTATACTTAGACGTACGTGCATAAATTCTTCTGAAAAGACTTCTTGTTTTACCTGAGGAGACACAAGGTTGGAGCTGCTGGTAGAGTGGGTGTTCAGAGTCTGACAAAATTCCTCTAGCGAAAGTCAATGAGATGCACACTAGCGACCAGCCCTATTCAGGTATGTAGTTACCTGGGCTTCTAGTGGGAAGTCGTGTGTGAGGACATATACTCGCCGAAGACATTAACTACTGGTCGCACTATGTCATGAATTGGCAGTAGTTGGAATTCATGGACTGGCGGCCATGGGAGCAGGTCCCAGTGGGTTAATGGTCTACGGGCTCTCTGGCCTTGTAACCAGAAGGTCCTGGGTTCACACTCCCAGCGGTGTGGGTGCGCGCTGCTGAGGAGTCCTAAGTAGCTTTGCCAATGGTTCTCTAACTGATGTCAGCTCATGATGAAATCCTGTAACCAATTAAAGCTTTATTTCAGACAATACGCGAACGCAAGATACAGAAATTTTCCTGCGTATTTAGTTCCAAAATCCTTTTTCTTCATATAGGATTTATATGTAAAGTCATAATCTGAAGGATTTCTTCATTTCATTGAAGAACTGCACAACATTTACTTGGAAGCACATTAAATCAGTGCGCAAATTCATGTATGCGTTTGTCATTTGTTTTGGATACGGACGATTAAAATAATGATAAATTCAGATGAAATTAAGCATTTTTGGTGGAAAGCAATTTCCGCAGCCCAGGGATTTAAACAGGCCGCCATAATATCAGATGCATTGAAAAAAATCACAATGAATAATGGACGCCTGTTTTGATTCCTTTCTTTGACAGTCTTCAAAAGTATGCGGGTTTCAAACGCATGATCTTCAGGTTACGGTATAAGGCACTTTTTGGTAATTTAAGGGCTCTGTTATTAGATGGTTGATGGGCAATCGGCCCCAGGAAACCTTGTGTTGACCTAAGTTTCATACTTTTTGGTATTCGTCAGCAGTGCATAAATGCAATCTTTGAAGGAGCTCATATCCCTCCCGAGGTTCAAACAGACCCATGTCCAGTGCTGTAGGCAAAGATGTTACTACCAAACAAAAGACTAGACGCGTCAACATGTGGTGACTTGGGCTAACTCCCTTGCAGAATTTTAATTTTAATTCATGGTGAAATTGATTAAATTCTTACAAATTCTAAATCTGAGAGAAAGGTAGGACGGAAAGACCATAGAGCCAAGTTAAACTTTAAGCACCACTTACCACCAATCAGCGAATGACCTCGAGTAGTCCAATGATTTTCATGCACATGAATTCTAGGTTGTATTCCGCTTGATTCGTATCAAATGCCTGGTCTAACGAAGTTACGTTTGCAGTTCAATTAGGATAAGGTTTTGCAGTATTGCCTGGATTTGGGGTTGCTTAGGAAGGAGAGGATTTGTTCATGTGGAGGTGTCATGAGTTTAAAATCTTTAGCAGGTCGACTGATGGATATGTCCATCGTTGTGCAATTTGCTTGAGACGAGTTAGTATTAGGGAAGGTAGGCTGATGATTTCAATATTTTGTAGGAACATTTTTGCTAGGTGGAATGTCCCCCTAACCCAGATTTTGTATATTTGTAATTAGTGGGTTTTAAAATAGTGTGTGAGAGTCGCAGCTGCTGGAACCGAAAATAGCCTCGTGTCAACAGTTCACTGGTACCAGCACTGCACAGACATCGCACCATGGAAAATGGAGAGAATTACTTCATTGTTAGGCGGAGAAGGTGCCCTCGTACACATGGACGAAACTGTGTTACTAAAGAAAAAATACAACCATGGTCGTGACCGAGGCAATAATGTTTGAGTGATCAGTTTATATGACACCTCCCTGAAGAAAGGAATCGTGGAGAGAATAGCAGACAGAAAGTCTACTACCTTAGTGCCTATTGTCACTCGACTGGTGAAACAGGGATCTACAGTACATACTGATGAATGGAACGGTTATAACCCGCTGTCATCTTTTGAATATCTCCACCGCAGAGTGAACCATTCTAGTGATTTTGTGGATCCAATTACAAGGACACACACGAACTCTATAGAAGGCTTTTGGAGAAGGTTAAGAAACACGAGTTGGGCTATAAATGGACCTCGAAAGGACCTCATTTATAGTCATTTGGATGAATATATGCACAGAATGTGGTGTGACTTTTCTGTTGGCACTTCTATGCTAAACTGGGAGATGTTTCTATCACATGTTAGAGAAAGATACCCTTTCCTTTTTTATTTGATTGGTTCGTTGAAGGTCGCTCGCTGAATGGTTGTTAGTGGTGCCTAAAGTTTAACTTTGCCGACCAAAGTTGTAACTAATTTAAGAATGGAATTTGAGCACCATGGTGGGACATAATTCCATATTAGATAAGTGACAATGATACAGTACTCATAACTGGATGACATTTCGAGTACAATTGTATTGTGCACTATCATATCAAACTGTATTCACGTGACTGATTGACTGATTTCAACGTAGAAATTTGCACACATGTGCACCAGTCTGAGTTTACACACTCCATTTATCACACAGAGCAAAAGAAGAGAGTAAAGAGAGTTTCAAAAGAGAGAGAAAGAGATAATAAACAGAAATATGAGACAAAAGGAATAGTAATATCGAAAAACAGTAGAATTTTATTCGATATTATAAATCACAAGGAGTGGATGCATCTGCATAGGCCATTGAGAACGATTCTGAGCCATATCATCTACTGTTTCCAGCCATTGATTTTTACGGTACCGGGGACCCCAACCAGCCAAGAAGTCTACCCCTCCCTACGTGGCTGGACTGACCTAACTGTTGTGGATTTCACTGACTGATACAGCCGTGTTTTGCTCTGACCACCACTAGCTCTTCTCCAGGGCCATCGATCTTATGTCAGCTAACATTGCCTGTTGTCGAGGAAGGTGATAGCTTGGATAGGCAGGCATGCATGTGTAACACATGTAGTAACCATCTCAATCTATGTAACTCCACAGTCTCGTCTATTGATTTCCCCTCCCTCCTTACCTACCACTGGACTGGCGCCTAACCTCAATATTGCTCAACCTATTATACCAATGAATACAGGAGATAGAACGGAGATACCTATGATGAAAGATAGCCAGTCAACCACGCTTTGAATGTCTACTACTCTCGATGACCATGTTTCACTCACAGCCATAAATGAGGACAGGGCGAACTGCTGAGCAAAACACATGCCCTGTGATCGACAACCAGCCGGATATCACATCTAAGTGAGAAGAGATGGCATCAGTTTGCAAATGCCAAACGATCCTTCTGTGTCCATGTTGATATTTTGTCAGAGATCAACCCTCTGGCACTGGCTGATGCAACTTCCCCAATAAGTGAAGTGATGGTCAACACGTTCGACCAACCACTTCAGTCTCTATCTTCAAGCTAAGAGTCAACGCGGTCCAATCCCTTAGCATCATCTTACATTTGACAGGAGCAAATCGCATGCCAAACATTCGAAGATGGCTGTTCAGCTAAAGGTATTCAGAAGACCCTGCTCTGTTTTGTCAGTGTCTTTACCTAAGGGGGGAGAACTATATAGTCTGCATATTCTAAGTCAAGGAGACTATTATTCCGTGGTGGTAACAAGTCAATCTCTGAGTCGCTGAAGTATTCACACAATAGTGATAACTCGTTTTATACGGCCTTACTCCATCTTGTTTTTCGTTGTGAGTCTATCAGAATATAGACACTTAGCTAGAATAAACGTCCGGCCTCTAAGTTAAATAGTGGCCAAACATACTCTCTGAAGGCAATGCATTCACTTGCATGTCATTCATTGCTCAATAGGTTGGGATAGGGGAAAAGTACTACAAATGGTCATAGAGTAAGATGGTGGGAGAGAGAGAGTGGTAGAAAGAAAGGAGGGTTAATCAAGGAATCTTTCTACATCGATGCAAAGCAAAGCACTTGGGATTCGAACAACGTAACACTACCAGACATATGGAATATCGTGCCCAAAAACAGGAGGTGACCGAGGGAAAGTATATAAATCAAGCTATGAACTTGTGTGTATATAATAAATTGTGCTCGACACATCATCCAATTATGAATACTGTATCATCACTGTAAGCGTTGTATTGAATAAAATCTTCTAATTACGGATAAGTAAGTCATCGGAAGTTAATTTGTGGATGGTGACTAGCAGTGGAATCCAGCCAGGATGCGCATTTCGTCCTATTTGGGACTCGTCAGCCAGTAGATGTACCTGCATTCCCCAGTCAGTGATGATGATGTTCCCACCGAGGCTTGAACCCAGCGCCCATAGTTTCGGTGGGAACATCATCACTTACTGGGGAATGCAAGTATATCCAGGTGATGAGTCCCAAATAGGACGAAACGCGCATGTTGGCTGGACTCCACTGCTAGTCACCATCCACCAATTTACATCTAATGCTGATACTTATTTAGAGGTTTCAACTAACCTTGTAATTATTATACTATTTTTCCCTAGACTGAGTGTGTATCACTAATTTGACATTTGCATATCACATGTTAATGTTTGACCTTTATTATTTTCCTTTATGCTTGTTTAATCTTTAATATTGTAATAGTTTTCTTTGTGTACATTGTGTGTGCATTGACAATGTGTTACTTAATGATATGACTTTCTTTCGGTGAATGAAGGTCATTCTTCCCAGGGTCTGTCGGTGTGAAGCGCTGCGCTGTGTGATATATTGTGAACAGAGGTTATGATTCCACCTTACTGAGAATATTCCCCTCTGTTCTGAGGAGTACCTGTTTTGTATTTAGAAACTTACATTACCTGTATAGCCAGCTGCTTCACGACAGTGTTGAGGTGAATTTTGAGTTTTGGTGTTATTATTGTCTTTGTTTAATAGAACTGCTAAAATACTTTGACTGGACACTAGTCAGTAAATAGTGTGATATGTCTAGTCCTTTCTTTGGTGCAGACTGAATTCTATCGCCAGTCAGATTTGCAATGTGGCCACCATTCTAGGTAGCTCGCCATCACGGTGTACATTGATTTGATGATAGTAGATAGTTGGAGGCAATCGGCCAAAAGAAGGCCTACCTGACCTAGCTTTCGTGCTAGTTGGCACTCACCAGTCAGTCAGCAAGGTGTATCTGCAGTCTTGAAGGAACTCATGTCCCTTCTGAGATTCGAACCTGCACACTAGTTACTAGTGTCCAACCAAAGTATCCATTACAGTCCTACAGGAGGTCAATCGAGAGCCCGAATAGCTAGCTCAGTGGTAACGTCTCTTACTGTATGTGGCACTAGGTGACGTGGGTTCGAATCTCAGAACGGACATGAGTTCCTTCAAGGTTGCAGATACGCCTTACTGACTGACTGACTGGTGAGTGCCAACTGGCACGAGACCCAGGTCAAGCAAAGCTTCGTGTGGCCGATTGCCTCCAACCATCTAATATCATCAGAACCGCTAAAATATTGAAGAATAATCTTTTTTTCCTGCTTTCAGAACGTTTCATGATAGCGTGCATCTCAATCAAAGTTATGTCGGCTTTAAAGTAAAGGGTCGAACTCGGTTTCTTGAGGTTACCAGTGATTCTGTAACCAATATCGGTTCGTGATAACATCTAAATTGAACTGAATCAATACTGGTGTGAAAACCCAAGGTTAGAATTATTGTGTATGTTGTGTATATAACGTTTAGTGGAAACAGATGACGACGAACACTTAATTAGTAGAGTAGCAGAAGTAGCCACTCGTGAAACTTACACTCACTCTAACTAGTAAAAGCTGTTGAAAAAGAGTTGAAATCAATGTTCAAATACTTACATCTAACTGTTTATTGTCTAATCTGCATGACCGACACTCTAGACAATGAAATAAGGAAAATATGAAACTTTTTATATGAGAACGGATACCTCGAAAAATTTGTTAAAGTTTCTATTAGGAGCAAGAGGTGATTTGGAAACTACTTCGCTACTACGGGGTGCCACCGACAATAATTCATCTCATTTTAACAGTTGTACGACAATTCTGCATGCCACCAAATAATCCACATAGGGAAACTCACCGAATCCTTCGAAGTGAAGACTAAAGTAAGACAAACTGGCTGGCTGGCTGGCTGCCTACTATCTCCAATGATTAATTTCCTGATTGCGGTAGACTGGATAATGCGAAAGACAGACAGTGGTGGGCAGCGAGGAGACATGCCTAAAATGAACCCACACAAAAACTTGAGGATCTGGACTTCGCGTATGATATATATCTCTGATTTCCCACAAACTGGAATATATGCAAGTGAAAAGCAACAAGTTGGCAGAAGAATCATCAAAGATAGGACTTCACTTCAGGTGAACATAGAGGAAACAGAGGTAGGTGATCAGGATTCCTGGCCAACAGTAACAGCTACACCACCAACAACAGACAAAAATCAGCCAGCATAAATGGGAGAAATCTGAGAGAACCAGTAGCTTTTACCTAACTACCTACCTGGGAAGCATCGTTTCAACTACAGGCGGTGGAAACGATGAAGATACCAAAGCGGAGACCATCGGGGAAGCAAGTCACGCTTTCATTACCCTCAAGTCTGTGTGGTGATCAACAACACTCAGCATGGAAATGAAAATAAGATCCGGATTTCCAAACCCAGTGTGAAGTCAGTGCTACTCACTGTACAGATGAGAGAAATGGTGCCACGCCGCGTCATGAAGAGCACATTGAACATACTCCAAACCTTCATCAACAGCTGTCTTCACTCAATACTCAAGATCAGATGGCCAGAAAAGGTCAGCAACAGGGATGGATCTTTGGGAACGAAGCATTCCAGAAGGAACCAACTGTGCAAGAAATATGAAGGAAGAAATGTAGGTGAACTGGTCATACACTGAGAAGACAAACCATCAAGTGACATCAATCACACGCCAGGCCATCGCTCGAGTGTAAACCGAATGGGAAGCGGCGAGTTGGTCGTCAGTGCGAGAGTGGGTGGACATAGAGGAGGAGGTGATGTGAAGAGGAGATGAAAGCATGTGGGGAGAGATGGAGCCAAGTGAAAAGGTTGTGGGAGAAGGGAGAGCAATGGAGACGTTTGGCTGAATCCCTATGTTCCTCTAGGAACTAAAGGAAAAAATAATAATAATTCTATGAGGAGAACACACAGAAAGAAATGTCTGCAAACGGTGCAGAAGAAACATATATATGCATGACTTTACAGTTAAAAAGAGGCACAGTAACTGAATTGCTGGCATCGAAACTTCGAAAAATAATAGATACAACATTCTTTGACACAATATTGTGTTTTAAGTTCACCATCAGGGGCATAATTCCAATGCAGGTGAAGGATAAGCTACCGAATCTGGCTAATTCATTGTGGTGACATTTACACGGATAAAATGACTCAGTAAGCCCACCATCACCTTCTTAAGCATTGTCCAGCGTCGTTAGGTAAAGGTGTCATAAAGTCAATCAAAAGTCCTATACTGGTACACCTTAGTGGATACAAGATTAATAAAAATTTAGCTTTTACAATTCCATACAGGGTGCCACCTCAACTCCCTCCTAGGTTGGTACGTCTTTGGTTGCTAAGCATAGCTGAGGCAGTCGCCATAAAGATTTTTCAACCTAGTCGCAGTGTTCAGAAAAACTTTGCTCAGTCTCTCTCTCCCTCCCTTCGTCTTCTTCCCCAACCTAAAATAGTTATCTCTCCAGGTGACAACGGATAACTGTGAATAGTATCTTAATATTTGATTTTTATTTGTAATGCTAACTGTATTCTCAATATCATGCTGTGTTGTAGTTGTACATCTTAATCTCCGTTTCACAATTTATAATTATCGTGTTGTCTAATCGCTATTAGACAAAAGTTATTTCTACCTCTACCCCTTCTAGTATGCACATTCGATCTATACACTCACCATTGCTTAGATTATCATAAACACTTGAATGAATTTCTCCTTTGCAATTAATAGTGTTCTCTGAGCTGGTTGTTCTCCGTTGCAGAGCTTTCGTCGTCCTTCTGAACAACATCTTCAGAGTAATTTTCAGCATAAAGTGAACTGATTTAAATTTTTTTCGTGAGTCATAAAATTGCGTCTTCCGGTAACCATCTTTACATCGGCAAATCATCCACCCGAGCTACAAATCTTCTCTATTATTTCGAATTTATCCTTATTATTATTATTATTATTATTATGGTCTCCTCGATTGTTATCCGCAGTTAATTTACATCCCTGAACTCTTATCCTGCATGTTTTATTAACCACATTAATTCAAATGCCTATGCCTAATATTTCATACGTTGTGTAAATGTAAAGCCTGATAAGAATTTACCGAAAATTCATATTTGTTTGCTTAAATCGTGTTCTATAATTATCATTATTGGTGAGAACACTGTTTGATCGTGTAAGGAAGCTACGTTCAGAAGAAAACGTCGAAGAAGAGCTAGACACTTAAAAAACGCCTGTGTGATAATGGCTACCTACAGAAGTTCATCGGTGGCACAGTGGTAGAATGCTCGCCGACCAAGCAGGTGATCCGGGGTTCGATCCCTGGCCGCCAACGCACTCCTTTACCTCTCTAAGCCATCAATAAGACTGGTAAAGAGGGAAGGCTGGGCATGAGGCAGACTAGTAACCCCATCCTGTAAAAATAATCACCACTGCTACAGAAACTTCAAGCCTCTAACTTGAAGCCTCCTATGTTCCACTGAGAACGTAAAGGAATTAGAAAAAAACAGAATTTCATCGACAAACATGGAAAACGTAGTCTTGACAAGGTGAAGCACAACCCACTAGAGAAAAAGCCCATCTTTCTACAGCTTGCCTTCAAAGGTGACAATACTGACACACACCTGATATCAATGGTTGGCCTGCTAAATTTGCACTACCGATATTACATGCTAAAAATTTCATACTTGGATCAAAAATACTGTGTGGATTCAAGATATAATAAAATAAATAAATAATAGAATAAGATGCAGCCTGAACGCTGCCCTAAAAAGAACATGTCCAGCTGCCTGCCTTGTACGCGTTTATTCAAGTATTGGTTTGTAAGGATTTGGTTGATTGGTTACAGGATTTCATCATGGGCTGACATTGGTTAGAGAACCATTGGAAAACCAACTGGGAGTACTAGACAGCTGTTTCGTCCTAGTTTGGGACTCTTCATCACTACGCACCCACCACACGGGGTTCAAACCCAGGACCTTCTGGTTACAGGGCGAGCTCGTAGACCACTAAGCCACTTGGACCCGATCCAATGGCCCGTGAATTCTAACTTCTGCCAATTCACGACATAGCGCGACCGCTAGCCAATGTCTTCGGCTAGTATTTGTCCTCACACGCAACCTGCTGTACCCTACTGGTCACGATTTCCAATAGCACCCCTGGACGACCTGTTGTTTAAGACAATCAAAAGTGGACAAACTCCTACCTCATGTTACTTACCTCCAACTGCAACTACCAATTTACGTGTAAGTGACAAAGCACATACATTGGAATAACAGAGAGAAGAGTTATTGATTGTCCGCATCGCTGAACACATACCAAAGAACCTGAGATTAAAGGACCCACAAGCATTAAACAGTGCGATTGCACGTCATCTACTAGACACTAGCCATGTTATGGACAATCTGAAGGCGTTCAAAATAATCAACAGACAAAAGAAACCTAACCTGCTATATTTTGCAGAGGCAATCACCATCAAAAAACGGCTAAAATCAAATCTATGTAGGCAGAAAGAGACAGTGGTGGTGAACCTTACACTGCCTTGGTGATAACAAAGTGCAAAAATTTCACTACGTCATCTTCTGTTCTGTTTAAGAAACTTGAATTTCTCGTCTAAACATTCATGACTCATCCTACGTCCCTCCCCTGTGTGTGTTTTGTCTATTTTTTATGAAAACGTTTTTCTGAAGTTACGTAACCTATTACTCTTTTTATATTCTTTCTAATTAAACTTTATTTCTAGCCACACAATATCTGTTTACATCTGTTCTTTTGTTTCCAAGCTGAGTTATGCAATTCTTCTATAAATAGCCGACCCTTTATCACTCTTAATTATTCAACAGCCTACTACATCATTTCTGACCATTGTTACTCTCAGTTCCAATGAATTACTCATTATCATTGTAAGAAAAGTATGTACACATCTTTAATTTAATTTATAATTTTGCCACTGTTCAGGTTGTAACCACGAGTTGAAAAGAATCCACGAAATTATTATTATATTATTATTGTTCCCTTGGGTTCGTAGTGAAACATGGGGCTTCAACTGCACACCTCCACTTGCTTCTGTCTTCTGCTGTACTTTTCACCTGCATCCATGTTAACTCATACTGTTTCACCTCCTCTTCACACAATCTCCTCCATGTCACCCTCGGACGTCCCACTACTCGCCGCTTCTCTTTCGGGTTCCACTTGAGCACTGGCCTGACGCGCGATGTCACCCAACGGCCTCCTCAGCGAGTGTCCAATCCATTTACACTTTCTCCTACATATTTGTTGAGCGATTGGTTCTTGTTTTGTTTGTTCCCATAGTTTCTTGTTGTTGGTGATTCTTTCCGGCCATCTGATATTCAGTATAGAGCCAGCGAAGACAGTTGCTGATAAAGGTCTGCAACAGGCTGTTGGAAATATTCTTGGTGACACATTGGCCAAGTTTCTGATCCGTATAGAAGAACTGACTGACTTGACATTTGTATTGAAAATCCGAATTTTGTTGTTGATGCAGACTGAGTGACGAAGATTTCCAGATTGGTTTCAGGTTGATGAATGTGTTTCTCGCCTTCCCGATTCTCGATTTGACATCCTCGTCGGTTCCTCCAGTAGTTGAGACAATGCTCCCTAAATAAGTAAGTGAATGAAGTAACCTCTTTCAAATCCCTTCCGTTGATGGTGATTGGCGCTGGTCTTCTGGGTTCTTTACGTCGGTCCAGCATATACCTATCTTCTCGTTTCCCACTGTTTGACGCATAATCAAGTCCATCACAATTAGGAATATCATTGGTGATAATAAGCACCTTTGTCTTACTCCTGTGTTTACTCCAAACGCCTCACTGAGTTTTCCGTTGTGGATCACTTGACATGTGCCGCTGTCGTGCAGCTGTTGAATAAGGTTGATGAATATTTGGGGTACGCCGTGGTACTCGAGTATTGTCTAACCATATAATTTCAAACTGAGCGTTTAGGTAAGTATCGATGGGTCAGAAGTAGGATTCTCGCTTCACACCTCACACCTACTTCAGAGTTCGATGCTCTTCCCCTGACCAACTCACTCCTTAATCTCACCCAATTTATCAACTGACAATAAGCCTGGGAAAGAGGTGAGGCTGGGCGCGAGACCGATAATTCCACTGCCAGTGAAACTTCAAAAAACCCTTGAAACCCAAGAGCACAGGAATGAAGAAAGTTTTGAAGAGGTGAGGTATGCAATGAATGAAGTTAATTCGATCATAAAATCATGGAATATAAACACTGGGTTATAGGAATTATTAAAAAGACGGTTGTAGCGAAGAAAATTTTGTTTTCGACGAATTCACCGTCAACTAGGCTGTACATTGGTGTATTCATAATGAATCGATGGGAAACTTCCAGAATAATTTCCGGTCAAGGGAAAAATTAATAAAATTAAAATGCCATAATAAACAGGAGGATGGATAAAACTTACACAAAGTTGCATCATAATTACTGAGAAGATTGACATCGATTGGGCAATTAGGGATTAAATATGTAGAAATAATAAAATGACAAAATAGACAGGAAGTTTCGATATGAAAATATGGTAGTGTAAATAGGGATTAAGAAAAACTCATAAATAACATGAATAAACAGGAAGTGTGGACAAGAAAGACAATGGGATGGTTATTACTAAAACAATTACCTGTTTATGATGGCCATGGCAGGGACAAGGGTTGGACGTATTTCTTTTGGATACATAGAGTGGGTTTGAGCTTTTGGATGACTGGTGCCTTGGCTATGCTCAGATGTCTTAATTTTACTCCCTTTGGTAGGTTCGATCGAATACTGTATATTATTTTGAAGGATTTTTCGAATGGCACTGAATGTCCTGAATTGACCAGATGTTTTGTCACTGAACTATTTACATGTTTTCGTTCTCCTTTTACTAGTCAGGCTGGATAGTGTTCACGAGCGTGCTTTTCAAGTTGGCACATGGTACGGCGGATGTACTCAGCTCCGCCAGAGCAAGTAAACTGGTATATGCACGTTGAAGTTGCCCAATGCTACGGCTTGTCTTTCGCGTTCTGGCTGAACAGTCTGTTGCAGGAAAAGTCACTCGTAGGCTGGCGACGAAGTATGTTTTCCTCAGAGATTTGCAAAGGTGTTTCCGAAGGATTTCGGCTTCAATGTCACCTTTGAATTCTAGATTAAGCAGAAGTATTTTCTTTGGAACGGATTGGACTTGTTCGGATGTCTTCTTTGATTTGAGATTCTTGTCTATGAACCTGGTTGGAAAACCGTTTTCCATCATAAAAGCTAACATAATGATACTCAATTGAGAGAAAAACGATTTTTCTTCCCTAGGTGTTTTTAAAAAATCCACCATTTTACTACTCGTGGTTATGTTTACAATAAACAAAAGAGAACAAATCAAAATATTTTGGAATTTAATGAAAAGTCACATCTAAAACTGGAAGGTGATGACGTTATAATGTAGATAAGGAAAGTGTATAATTAAACAGGAAAAGACGTGTGGGGGGTAGGATTTTTGGCATTTAATAATAAAGTAATACGTCAGTGAAATCTTTTTTATATTTGGCAAAAAAATTCCAGAAATTTGTGTGGATTATAAGAAAAAAATAAAAGAAGTAGGCAGTGGAATGATTGATAATCGCATTCACTTTCTAGACGTGATAATTAATGAGTTTTATGTTTAAAAAAGAGCTATGAAAATTTCCATCTATTGTAATTCTTAAACACTTTTGCATTTCTTATTGTTTTAATCATTCAGTTATCTTTATCGATCAATACATGAACTCGCGCACATTTTAAAAAAAGTGCTGTACAGTTCTGAAAGGAATTTATGGGAAGAATATCGTAGTGAATTGGATTTTCTTTCATATAGGAAAACACTGTATCATATGATTATTTTATTTGTAGATCCTGTAGGAACGCGAGAGATTTTCCAGTTGAATACACTGAGAGTTTCTGTATTAGGTGTTAGCATATTATGTGAAAGGCAACAGCAAAGAATAGACACAACACGTAATTAGAATTGAATTGGTGGATGGTGACTAGCATTGGAAGCCAGGACAACGAGCAGTTTGTCATATTTGGGACTCGTCAGCTGGATGTGGCTGCATTCCCTAGTGAGTGGTGATGTTCCCACCGAGGCTCGAATCCAGTTTCAAATGCCAAAGCCTCCAGTAGAGGTGGCTCTCGTGGCCCAAGTGGTCTGGTGAATAACGCTTTGGCATTTGAAACTATAGGCACTGGGTCCGAGCCTCGGTGGGAACATCATCACTCACTGGGGAATGCAGGCACATCCAGATGATGAGTCCCAAATGAGATGAAATGCGTGTGATCCTGGATTCCAGTGGTAGTCACTATCTGCCAATTAAATATCATATAAATACGACTTCTGTGTGGTAAGCGGGTTGGTTGACACGGTGGAATAAACCATTCTTATGTGGTGGATGGATGACAAATCTTCAGATATATTGCTACGCTGTTCATGGTTATGTAATCAGATGAAATCACTGTCATAGCCGGGAGTCTGTAAGAGTCAGTTAGTCGTATATCATGGTGAGTTGTTTCAGATATCTTTTCTTCTGGAAATCGAAACTCTGTCTTACCAAAATATTGTGTGTATGCAACAACTGGCTACTGAGATGACCAGTAGTATCTGCTACAGCTGAGGAAACAGAAAATACTAAAATGTCAACAGTGCAGTGGTGTCAGCAACACTGTCGGGATATTGACTAACTGAAATTTGTAATCCTTAAATGATACGTCCAAGTCGCATGTCATGGCGGAAGTATCAACGCAGCGGAATACGGGGAAATCATGGCGATAAGCTTCAGGCAGGTGTTATCGTAATGTTCTCCCCTACTTAACGTAATCTTGAACAAATTTTAGTAATTTTTGTAAAATTAAAATTCTGAAACTTTACAGATTTCGTTTTAATTTTCAAAGGAGGGTGTGTTTACTACTGACATACGAAAATAAGTAGTAACGGAGAAGTAACAGAGAATAAAATAAAATATAGCTTGTCACCATTCTCAGCTACATGTACTAACTGAAAAATAATTGATAACATGGGGATGAACCAGGTCAGACGTTTCACTTATTTAAACAGCATCTTTTCAACCACAGATATGTCTACACATCCACACATATGGATTTCAAAAGCAGTCAGGGTCGGAAGAGCAAGACTGACTTCATTCCTCTGTAATCAGTTGGAAAATCTACGCCTCTCAGCACAAGGAATGAGATCAGAGTTTTTATCAGTCCACTGACTTGGTGCATCAGCAAAAGCATTTCAAAAATATGTGTATAACTTGAGCACTGTGGTAGTAAGGAGTTCCATATTAGTTTGTTTATTAGATGTATCACACAGTCAGTGAAACAGTATTATTTACTGGATGACACAGTTTAGAACACAATTCACTTATTGTTCATAATCATATCATCAATTATAATCACACGACTTCGAAACTTGAGTTTTATGGTTTTCTTTGTTCTCTCCTATTTGTCGTCGTAGGCGTGGTAGTAGAATTTTACGGATATCTGGGACAGGTGTTGAATCATTCCTATTACACGTATTCTATCTCAGTTCATTCGATAAACAAAGCTTCTGTTATCAATCTCTCCCTCCACCATGCTGTTACATTAGATTTGAAAACTGTCATCTTATCCCATGCATCACATTGTATGGTTGTGTATAATTGCATGTATAAAGTGCTATAGCTGAACTATTCTCTAGATTTCTTATCTTATTCGGGTCAACTAATCTAGATTTGGCTAGGTTTTGTGCTCCGCCAGTCTGACTGACTGACTCTGTTCTACTACTTTGACCTATGTATTTGACCTGATAATCAACGCAGGCAGGGTATTAGATAAACTAAATTGTTTTGTTTAATTGGTTCCACAGGATCGATACTTTAACCCACAAAGCATGTTTCTAATTGAGTTTGTGGTTGGTTTGAATGCCAGCCACTTTTATTCCTGCCTTGACAAGAATTCTGCTTAACGTGGTTCCCTAAGATCCTTCCTTGTATGGAATTACTACCGATGGTGGGCCCGAATAAGATAAGAAATCTAGAGAATAGTTCAGCTATAGCACTTTATACATGCAATTATACACAACCATACAATGTGATGCATGGGATAAGATGACAGTTTTCAAATCTAATGTAACAGCATGGTGGAGGGAGAGATTGATAACAGAAGCTTTGTTTATCGAATGAACTGAGATAGAATACGTGTAATAGGAATGATTCAACACCTGTCCCAGATATCCGTAAAATTCTACTACCACGCCTACGACGACAAATAGGAGAGAACAAAGAAAACCATAAAACTCAAGTTTCGAAGTCGTGTGATTATAATTGATGATATGATTATGAACAATAAGTGAATTGTGTTCTAAACTGTGTCATCCAGTAAATAATACTGTTTCACTGACTGTGTGATACATCTAATAAACAAACTAATATGGAAGCATTTGCAACACACTACAGACTCACAAATAGCCGCGTTTGGTCCATACTGAAGACGAGTCAACTGGACAGAGACGATAAGCAGTATAGAATTCTGGGAAGGAACCAGAAAAGGACGTGTAGCTCAGGAGGAGATGGAGATCGACTTGGATTAGATCTATGCTGAGGAAACCTGAAAGTGATATCACTCGACAGTCAGGGAGTTATATAGAACATGAATTGGGAAGCAATGAGTTGGGTATGGGTCCGACGGTGACATAAAAAAGATTATGTGACGTTGAAGTGGAATCAATTGCTACAAAAACGGCGATCATGAGACAAATGTCTATTCTACCTGGATGTTTTCAGCAAAGCAACACCAATGAGGCTAAAAATGAATCAGAGTTCGAGAACATTAGGTTGAATACCTCTCATCCACTGTTTTGAAAAATACAATGGCTAACTGGTAATTTACCTCCTGTTAGTTCCGAGTTTTTAGGCCTGATGCTTCACGAAGTTATAGTAATAATAACAATGATTTGCTTCATTCCATAGGAGTACTTAAGATACAGTGTTTAGAATTTTAAACATTTTCTACAGGGTACACTTAGCGAAAATTGATAACATCCAACAACATTTAGCATTAGCAGAAACAGCAGGATAAAAATGATTTTCAAATGTAAAATGACAATGGTGGTGGGGTGAGCACTACTTATAATCGGATATAAGTAGTATATCAGTAAATGAGTTCAGAAAAGCAACAATATGCTTCCGACACTGGAAAAAGCAATCGAAGAACAGAACTGTAAAAGAAAAACTTTAGAAACACATTCTGCAGAACTCAAAGAGCCATCAAATATGGTGATATTCGACCAATTTCCAAAAGATGTGCAAATAAATCATAGGAGATAGGGTAATAATAGTAATAATATGAAATTATTAGATAATGGGGTTAGTGATTGTCACAATAAAATTACAAATATGGGAGAATAACTGTGCCGCTTTTCTTTGATGTTGATGTCACTGTAAGTCGTAAGCTTCACGCCTGACACTATCATCTATTCTATCGTTGGTTTGTAAGGATTAGATTTGTTTTTCCGAGTTGGTCACGGATTGATATCAGTTAGAGAAGCATTGAAAACCAGCACTGGAGTACTGGACAGCTGTTTCCATTGTCCTAGTGCTTGGGAATCATCAGCAGTACGCAACCAGCACTCGGGGCTCGAACCCAGGACCTTCAAGTTACAAGGCAAGCTAGCTCTTAGACCACTCAGCCACTGGGAGCCGATTCATTGGACAGCCTGTGAATTCTAACTTCTACCAATTTGGGATTTAGCGCGACCCCAACCAATGTCGTCGATGGGATAGAATCCCAGTGGGTGCGTACTTCCGATGATTCCCAAGCACTAGGACAACGGAAACAACTGTCTGTCCAGTACTCCAGTGGTGGTTTTCAATGGTTCTCTAACTGATATCAATCCGTGATCAACTCGTAAATACTATCATCTTTATCATATAGAGCACAGGCGGGACCGGCCGGGTATAAGTGAGCTTTTATACTTCGTAGTGCAAGTGAGCCTATAATCTTTTACACTGACCTCTAATGCTACCAGATGAGATGTAGGGTTGGGAGGCAGTAGAGTTGTGGATAGAGAGGGTGTTCAGAGTCAGACATTATGGATCTAGTCCCCATTTCTCGTATGAGTTCAGGTGTCTGTCGACTATGATAGTAATAAACTGACTTGGTAGTGGCACACAACTTCCTCTACTAAAAAGCACTGAATACCCTTCGCAATATGACATAATCCTTTCTGAATAGCCCAGGAAAGACTAAGTGTGGAGAGCAATAGGTAAAATGCAAGAGTTAATAAATTGTAAAAGTAGAGTGAGATTGTCGGAGAATCTTCTTAGAAATAGACAGGATGTAGAGAGACCAAGAAAGGTCAGAGGATAGGACTGTAGTAAGGTATTTTATACTTCAGTTGTTCTCTATATCAGTGCCGTCTAAGGCAGAAGCATCGTGTGAACTAATGCGTTCATTAAGATCACATTTATTTCTGAAAGTGAAATTAACTGTTTGGCAATCGGAGGGATTTAACATAAGACCATTAGGCTTAGATCACTGGCCAGTATCAATTTGAAACGCTCAGCTAGGGAAGTAACTGACAACGAGATAGTAAGGTTATCAGCATATTTAACAAAGTTGATTTTTTTTCCAAAAAAGGCAAGTCATGCAAAAAGAAAGAAAAAAGAAGAGAAACAGTCAGAAATCGGATGCTCTTTATTCTCTTCTTTTAATGCCTCTCAATCTTACTCCGACTGCTCACCGAATCTCTCATGAAATCATGTTTTCGTAGTGAATTTTATCAATATAGTAAATTACTTTCTTTAAAGTTAGTGACTGATCGTTGTTGAAGATATCTGGACTTTCTCCTTGATTAACTATTATTGGTTGGCTAGAGGATCTCATCATGAGGTGACATCGGTTAGAGAACTGTTGGAAAACCACCTGGGAGTACTGGAAAGCTGTTTCCGTTGTCCTAGTGTAACAACAGAAGACAAGGGCCAGGCAACAGATCGTTTATTAAGGAAATCAACACATATTTATAGATTTTCATGTACATTATAATAGATTATTGTTAGCAAACAAACACAGTCTTCTGATTGGTTCTTTCTCACTGAAAGTAAATCTTTCTTCTCTTTGTGACTGTTTCTTGAATGTGAGATCATCTATATGCTAACTGTATCCGCCTACGCAAGATGTTTGTTCTTATTTTTCTCACGACCAATATTTGGGGACATAAACATTGACGTCAATTACCGTCTACCAATTTTGGCTAGTAGCCATCTCTTACCACACTAGTACTTGGGACTCTTCATCAGTATGCATCCACCACCAGGGTTCGAACCCAGGACCTTCTGGTTAGAAGTCAAGCTAACTCGTATACCATTCAGCCACTGGGACCCAATCCAATGGCCAGCGCATGAATTCTAACTTCTGCCAATTCATGACATAGTCCAACCACTTCACAATGTCTTCTTCACTGAGTTACTACCTTACTTTCAACCTGATGTACCCTATTGGACACGAATTCCCACTAGAACCTCAGGCCACCGCCTGAATAGAACTAGTCACTAGTAAGCATCAGATGAATTTTCAAGTATTGGTTTTGAAGGGATTTTTAGTTTGATTGGTTGGAGCATTTCATCATGAGCTGACTTTAGTTAGAGAACCATTGGAAAACCAGCTTTGGAGTACTGGACGGCTGTTTCCGATGTCCTAGTTTGGGAATCATCGGCAGTACGCACCCACCACACGCGGGGTTCTAGCCCAGGACATCCAGGTTACAAGAGAAGCTGGATCCTAGACCATTCAGTCACTGGGACCCGATTCCATCAGTGGTCAGCCCATGAATTCTAACTCCTACCAATTGGTGATTTTAGCGCGACTACCAACCGATGTGGAGGTGGATTGGCCACACTCTGAGGAAACCATCAAGTGACATCACTAGACAAACCCTCGCTCGAGTGGAGCCCGAAATGGAAGTGGCGAGTTGGTCTTCCAAGGGTGACTTGGAGGAGGTCATGTGAAGAGGAGATGAAAGCATGTGGGCAGACTTGGAGTCAGATGAAAACTAGCAGAGAACCGAACGCAGTGGAGATGTGCAGCTGAAGCCCTATGTTCCTCTAGGAATTAAAGGAATCAATAATAATAATACCAACCGATGTCATCGGCGAGAACTCCAACCTCACTCGCAACTGGATGGACCTCACTGGTCACGACTTCTCAATAGCAGAAGTTAGAATTCATGGTCTGGTAGCGATTGAATCAGGTCCCAGTGGCTGAATGGCATACGAGCTAGCTTGATTTGTAACTGGAAAGTCCTGGGTGCGTACTACCGATGATTCCCAAGCACTAGGACAACGGAAACAGCTATCTCACAGCACTTCCAGCTAGTTTTCTGTACTTCTCTAGCTGATATCAATTCGTGATCAACTCGTAAAAAAAGCAGAATTAATCCTTACAAACCAACTATAGAATATCAACGCTAATATAAAATGGAATTAGGGCTATAGACAATGAACACGATGGATGATTCATCATCAATACAAGATAGAAAATAAAAATCGATTATTTTTTCCTTCTAAAAGTGATGCAGACAGATGGGCAATATAAATATCATTCTATCATTTATTGTGTTGTATATATATATTGCATGAATTAATTTTTCAACGATAATTGTTCAAGTTATTTATATGTATATGTACATACATACTTTCTGTTGATAGATTAACAACAGTAAACAATAGACATCACAATAAAATGACCTTGAGTCGACCAATCAGGTCACTCAGTATTACAAATTGATGTTTTTGCATAATTTCTGTTGCAAGTTTCGCCTTCACTTTAGTCCTACCCTAAACTTAACCCTGAATTAGAGTGAAACTTGCAATGAAGTTTATAAGAAGTAAAAGAGAAATTCAGCGAAGAAAATGCTTCTTTATCGACGAAATCATCTTCAGAGGCTGGCTGTACAGTCGTAATAATACTTACCGAAAATGTATAGTTGTCTATTATTGAGTAACAGGGTAAGTACTATGTTCCTGTTTTTTCAGTATATAGTATTACCTGGACTGAAAATATCCTCACTGAACAATTTAAAATTGCATAGGAGTAACACGGAAATCAAAGTGTCTGTATCTGTTATATTTTTGCTAAAAGAGAATAGTCAGGAAATAAAAATTCCAAATTTATTTCTTAACACATATTTGAGAGAGATGAAAGGATGTAGTCGAATAAACGAGAATTATTCATCACAGGGGATGAAATAAATAAGTAGTTAATGTGTGCTTCATTGTTTATTGATTTGACTAACACAAGTATTATTATATTATTATTGTTTCCTTTAGTTCCTAGAGGAACATAGAGCCTCAGTCACACGTCTCCATTTAGTTCCCTTCCCACCTTTTCACCTGGCTACACATTTCTGCCCACATGCTTTCATATCATCTTCACATCACCCCCTCCTCCATGTCACCCCACCCTCGCACTGACGACCAACTCGCCACTTCCCATTCGGGTTCCACTCAAGCGATGGCCTGGCGTGTGATGTCACTCACTTGACGGTTTGTTTTCTCAGAGTATGGCCAATCCAATTCACTTCCATTTCTGCCTGCATACTCGTTGCACAATCGGCTCCTGCTCGGTTAGTTCGCTCCAAGAGGTAACTGTTGATGATCTTTTCTGGCCGGCCATCTGATCTTGAGTATTGAGCGAAGAAAACTGTTAATGAAGGTCTATAGTTTGTTTGAAATGCTCTTTATGACGCGCAGTGCAAGTCTCTGATCCGTATAGTAGCACTGACTTCACATTGGAGTTGAAAATTCGGATCTTATTTTGCATGCTGAGTGCTGTCGATCTCCACACAGACTTGAGAGTAATGAAAGATTATCTTGCTTTCCCGATCCTCGCTTTGGCATCCTCGTCAGTTCTGTCCGCTTGTAGTTGAGATGATGCTACCCAGGGAGGTAAAAGAGGTTGCTTCTTTCAGATTTCTCCCATTTATGCTGTCTGATTGTTGTCTCTGGTTGGTGGTGTTGCTGTTGCTGTTGGCCAGGAATCTTCATCACCACATCTGCTTCCTCTATGTTCACCTCAAGGAAGTCCTATCTTCTCTGGATGCTTCTTCTGCCAACTTGTTGCTTTTCACTTGCATATCTTCCAGTTTTTGGGAAGTCAGAAAAGTATCACTGGTGAAGTCCAGATTCTCCAAGCTTTTTGTGTGGTTCCATTTTATGCTTGTTTCCTCACTGCCCGGCCCGCTGTCTGTCTGTCACATTATCCGGTCTACCGCAATCAGGAAATTATTCATTGGAGATAGTAGGCAGTCAGCCTTGTCTTACTCCCATCTTCACTTCGAAGGATCCCGTGAGTTTCCCGTTGTGGATTACTTGGCATGCAGCATTGTCGTACAACTGTTGGATGAGATGTATAATTGTTGGTAGCAACCCGTAGTGGCGAAGTAGTTGCCAAATCACCTCTCGGTCGTCGCTGTCTGCTTAAGGTCTTTCCAAAGTCAACGAAGTTGAGATAGAGAGCTGACTGCCATTCAACGCGTATCCTGTCCAAAACGATTTAAGTACACTATCCCTCATGGCTACAAAAAGGTAATAGTGGCGGTATAAGGAATACGATAATCCAACACCTTGTCAACCGAAGCTGATCATTCCATCTCAACAAATGCCACCTCCTTCAAAGTGATCCACAAAGTGAAGAACAATCTATCAAAGGCAATACGCCTTCGTCTCCTTTGTATTGCTGAAGCCTTAGCCATTCAGGAACTCAGAAACCAAAGTTATGTATACAAAGGGAAGATTAATTGACAGCAGATTGTGGGACACAATGCTGTTCTATCTCACCTGAATTGCAAACCAAGAAATCCACGACAATATTTTGTTGAATGGCAATTGTAGAAAGTTCACGAGTGCGTCGGTGGCATAGTGGTTAGGACTCTCGCCGACCATGCACATGGTCCGGGGTTCGATCCCCTGCCGGCGCACACCCGATATCTATGGTCGGCCTGAATTTGGGCTACCGATATCCATGCTGAAAATTCCATACTTGTACTGAAAATACGGTGTGGAATCAAGCTGTAAATCAAAAAAAAATTTTATGAACCAAAGACGCCAATTAGAAACAGTCATCTCACATAGTGAGATAAGCTGCCTCGCGAGGATAATGCTTTTCCATAGGTCCACTAGAAACTTGCAAACCAGCAAAGTCCCGGTGGGTGCATACTGATGAAGTGTCCCAAACTAGGACGAAACAGCTGTCCAGTACCCCAGGTTTTCCAATGGTTCTCTAACTAATGTCAGTTCATGATGAAAATCCTGTAACCAATCAAACAAAATCCCTACAAACCAACACTTGAAGGTCGTAAATGTTTTAAATACCCTTCACAATAGACAGTACTATTAGAAGTTACATTTTTATTAGATTTAAACAATCTCAATAAGAGAAATAATATGCAGTATACTGATGGAGATTTACGGTAGCCCAAATTTTAAGGAGTCCACCAGTTAAATACGTCATACGCATATAGGTGGTAACAAAAGTGATAAGTTGTCACAACTACAGTTTCAGGATTTCATCATGAGCTGACATCCGTTAGATAACCATTAGAAAACCAGTTGGCAGTCCTGGAAAGCTGTTTCCGTTGTCCCAGTGCTTGGGACTCCTCAGCAGCGCGCACCCATCGACCGAGGTTCGAGTCCAGGACTGTCCGGTTACAAGGCTAGCTAGCTCGTAGACCATTAAGCCATTGGGATCTGATACAATGACCAGTCCATGAATTCTAACTTCTGCCAATTCATGACATAGCGCAGCCACTTCTCAATGTCTTCTTCGATGAGTTCCTGCCTCACTTTCAACCTGCTGCACCCTACTGGTCACGGCTTCCCAGTAGAACCCCAGGTAACCTACCAGGTACTACCTACCTGAATAGGGCCAGTCGTGACCAGTAGAGTACAGCAGGTCAGGCGTGAGGACAGATACTCGCCAAAGACATTGGCTAGTGCTATGTCATGAATTGGAAGAAGTTGTAATTCATGGAATTCATCCCCTGTGATGAACAATTCTCGTTCATTCGACTATATTCTTTCATCCCGCTCAAATATGTGTTAAGAAAGAAATTTAGAATTTTTATTTCCTGACTATTCTCTTTTAGCAAAAATATAACAGATACAGACACTTTGATTTCCAAGTTACTCCTTTACAATTCCAAATTGTTCAGTGTGAATATTTTTAGTCTGGGTAGTATTATTTACTGAAAAAACAGGAAGATAGTACTCATATTTTTGTTTTAATTGTGTTCACTCAGGAGCTGGTTGATTCAACTCAACTGAGAAGCTTTGGTTGTCCCCCCCCCCCACCTCCTAGACAACATTCCTTCAGCACACGTTTTAGTATGAAATGAACTTATCTGAATTCTTTAATTCAATTTTAGATTTTCCCGTTGATTAATGCAGGCACATCCAGATGACGAGTTCAAAATAGGACGAAACGCGCGTGATCCTGGCTGGATTCCACTGCTAATCACCATCCGTCAATTAAGTTTTATTTGAATTCTCTCTCTCCATAAATGAGGATATGATCGTATCACCTGACAACCACTGTCGTCATTGGTTGTAAATTTACGTCTCTATTGATCATTTTTATTCACTGAGAATTTGAACATTCTTGTCATACGATTTATTATTTTTTTGTTCACAAATTTGGTCTATAATAATGTGTTGGTTAGGCACTGATTCTTCTGAATACCAGACAGGCTTCTAGAAATTTCCTGGCTGTAATTTTGGAATTTCGTCTGTTTAAAATATCTACATTCTCCCGATCAAACTGGTGTGTCCGTGATTGCCGACATGCGTATTGATATGAAAGAATACATTCGATGCCTTTCCACAGCTAATTTATGTTCTTGGATTCTGAGTTGAAGGGGATTCCTGCTTTGATAGATTCAGTGTTGGTCACAGTTCATGCAATTTATTTTACAAATGGTGTCGGCCTGTCTTCTTTTTTCTGTTGGATGTTTTGATCTCCATATCACCTAATCGCCAAGTGGCTGGTAGAATTTCTCGGGCCAATGAAAGAAAAGTTGTCGAGATATAACTTCCAGGACACATTTGATTTTATTGTCAGTATATAGACGAAAACCAGCTGAACATCGGATTACCAAAGACTTGTTTAAAAGAACTACTACTGAGATGTACACTTAACGTACAATTCACATTCAACGATGTTATTTACAGACAACAAGATTAGTTCGCAATGGGATCTCCACTGGACCCATTGCTAGCAGACTGCTTCATGGTAAACCTCGAGAACTGCCCATTCAAATCAACTATTGATAATTTCCGATTGTATGCTAGATATGTGGACGACATCTTTATTATCTGTGATGATAGTCACGATCTTAATCAGTTACTACAAATATTCAGCAAGTGCCATTCAGCTACAAAGTTCACTCTTGAAATTGAAAATGAATCTAAAATTCCTTTTCTTCATGTTGAACTTACAAGGAGAGCTGAAAGAACTTTAAGAAATTCAAGGCTTTAAAATACAAACAAGTAAAATTGTTACTATGAAAGTAGAAGTGGTTCAATGATTTTCTTTAAGTAGGCATAACTTCCCTTTATCTACCTGAATAGCTAAAACTTCACCGATGCAACGGAGGCAGAAACATATTGCCTTTGGCAGATTGTTTTTCACTTTATAGAAGGCATTTATTGACAAAATTATTCGATTACTTCCATTATATTGTGGTAACAACCTTGTCCGTTTGTTTGTTTGTTTGTCTTCTAGCCCTTTATAACTAAATCTTCTTTATTGATGCGCATGATTATGCGTCACAAACTGATTAGATATATGAATGAATCCATAAATAAATAAATAAATAAATAAATAAAGGTCAATCTATTAAAGTACATTGGGAAATGTAAACATAATAATATAATGAGGACAACATAAGATGAGTGAAATGTTGTCAAAATAGTAGTACCCATTGGTCGAAAACGAAACCTGGTCCGGTGGCTTGCCACTCGTAGCCCTGACACTGTGCAGGATGAGTTATACATCTTGAGGAAAATCCTAATAGAAAATGGATTTCCACCACATTTTATAGACAAGAATACACATTCAAATCCTATGAAATGTAACTTATCATCCGTACCCAAGAAAATACTGTATATGAACTGGGAATTCAAAGGTGAGTTAGCTTCCGATATCATGAAAAGAAGGATTTCACAGTCCCTGAAAACAACATTCCCTTCTGAGTATAGCCTTTACCAGTCGACCATTACTGTTCAATAACCTGAAGGATAAGATCCCTCTGTTGATCAATTTTATGTGCGTTTATCAATTTACTTGCTCATGTGTGGTCGTGGGACCCGAGTTTCGTCCAAGAGGGTGCAAGAAAACTATCCTGCATGGTTGCGAAGAGGTGGAAGTGGAGATTTAATAGGCACAATCAATGAACATCTGATCGATAATAACCACCCTATCTCTATAGCCTCCGCCTTTAAAGTCATCTACAAGGCAAAGAGTAATCTACCCAAATCCCTACGTACCCGACTCATCTGTATTGCTGAAGCTTTGGCTATGGAAACAGAAAAGCCAGATCTCTGTGTACAGAAAAAGTTTGTTCAAACCCTCCAACTCTTATGGTCTTAATCCCTCTATGCTAAAGTATGGTAATACCTAATCATATTTTAGCTCTACCAATTCTTCATTTTTTCATTTTTGTCTATTCAATTTGTATACTCTTCCCTTATGACGTCAACTTTTACTATAACTATTCTCACTTTGAACTGTCCCCGGTATTATTTCACTTGTTCCACTTGTCATTCTAAATCAATTCCTTTTTACAACATTAAATTCTATGCTATTAAATTTCACACAATATTACGTAACGTTTTTATTTTATTCGATTTGTCTACTAATCTTATAATTGCACACCCTTTTCAAGTTCTATCCATCCTAAAAAAATATTAGTATACTAATTTTATATAAAAGTCAATCTGAACGAAGAATATTCTTTTCAGTAATTTCTCTTCAGGTTCTTACAACTATAAAATATAATTCTAAGCGAGAACGGATATCCAGAGAAGTTCATCAAAGCCAACATAGGTTACAATAGTCGTAAACATAAGCTGGCAACGGTGGAGAAAAAGCCTATGTTTTTACGTCTACAATTCAAGGGAGATACTCCTGCGAAGATTCTATCGCAACGTTTAACCAGGGAGATAAGGAAAACTTTCTACTTTGCATGTCTGTGTCTATCCTTCACTAGCCATCCAATGTTAATCCAGTAACTCAAAGATGTCTTACCTAACCTTAGCTCTTCTTCATGCATATACCATTTCAACTGTTCCTCTGGTTCAGGTTATCTAGGGCAAACGATTAGGCAGGTTCGTCTACGGGTTCGAGAACATTTACCAGCTTCGTTCAGCAAGGGTGAAATTAAGTTAGATCCTGTTACACTTGGTCGATACTGGACATAGCATCGACGTCAACAAAGCTTTCAAGGTTATATACCGAATTCCGAAGTCATTATCACGTACAGTTCGCTTACGTCTCCTACACATAACTGAAGCTGTTGCAATAAGATCGACTAAACCAGAACTTTGTATCCAAAATGAACACGTCCAGACGCTGTTCCTACCGTGGCCAAACTTGGATTGATGATTCTTCTTCTCACCAAGAGTGCTCCTTCCCCTTAACCCTCTTGGTTATTTTTATCTTTCTTTGCTTATTATTACAATTATTATCATTATTCATCATAATTTATACCCTTCATGCAAACATTCTCTCAATACTATCGAATTTTCCATTTATACTATCCGGACTTATTATCAGTAGTGATATTATCTCTTTTCTCAATATATGCCTCCACCTGTTTCATTTCACACATTGGTTATTTCATTATGAACCTCTCATTGCAGTCTTACTATCTCCTTTTTAATACATACCACTTTGTACTAGCCACTCATCTGACACGTTTTATAACCCTGAACCGACCTGTCAACTTTTGCTTATCCCACATTCTACGAACCTATTATGACTAATCACCACCATTGTCTCCCATTTCGCAATATTTCGTAATTGAATTCAGTCCAGAGCACGTTTGTCACACACCTCATAACTAGTCTGTTATTGTACGTAGAAAATGTATCTGCTGCATAACTGACTATTATTATTATAACGACAACAAATATTATACTTTATAATTGCAAGAAACTGAAGTAGAGAAATTATTAGGAAGAATATTCTTCATTCAGATTTACTTTTAATTCACGATATGGGAATATTTCACACTATTAAATCTTATAATTTTCTATAGTTGGTTTGTAAGGATTAGATTTGTTTTTGATGAGATATTGGAAAGTGGTGCATAATTGTAGGATTAGTAGGCAATTACAATAAACATAAAAACGTTACGTAATATAGTGTGAAGTTTGATAACACAGAATTCAACGTTGCAAAACAGAACTGATTTAGAATGACAAGTGGAACAAGTGAAATAATACCGGGGACAGTTAAAAGTGAGAGTAGTAATAGTAACAGTTGACGTCATAAGGGAAGAGTATACAAATTGAATACACAAAATGAGAAAGTTGATAGAGCCAAAATAAGATTAGAGACTACAATACTTTAAAGTAGAGGGATTAAGACCATAAGAGTTGGAGGGTTTGAACAAACTTTTTCTGTACACAGAGATCTGGCTTTTCTGTTTCCATAGCCAAAGCTTCAGCAATACAGATGAGTCGGGTACGTAGGGATTTGGGTAGATTACTCTTTGCCTTGTAGATGACTTTAAAGGCGGAGGCTATAGAGATAGGGTGGTTATTATCGATCAGATGTTCATTGATTGTGCCTATTAAATCTCCACTTCCACCTCTTCGCAACCATGCAGGATAGTGTTCTTGCATCTTCTTAGACACGACTCGAGTCGAACAACCGATATACCGAACTCCACAAGAGCAGGTGAATTGATAAACGCGCATAGACTTTGTCAACAGAGGGATCTTGTCCTTCAGATTAATAAACAACAATGGTCGACTGGAAAACAGTGTTCTCAAAGATGCAGCAGGGAATGTCCCTTTCAGAGGCTGTGAGGTCTTTCTTTATTTGATATCGGAAGCGAATTCACCTTTGAATTCCAAGCTCATGTACAGTATTTTCTTGGGTGCGGATGACAAGTCACATTTCATAGGTTTTCACTGTATATTCTTGTCTATGAAACGTGGTGGAAATCCATTTTCTATTAGGATTTTCCTCAAAAGATTTAACTCATCCTCCAGTTTCAGGGTTGCATATGTGCCGAATGCGAGTGGCAAGCGACTGGACCAGGTTTCGTTTTCAACCGATGGGTACCCAGCTGTAGAAATATGTCAGTTGACCATTCCATGACAGCTTTCGATAAATCGATCTCTTCAAAGTCCCATCCATCCTCCTTGATAAGTTCACATTGAGGAAGTGAATACTAGACTCGTTCTCCATTTTGAGTGTGAATTTTATCGCTGGATGGCATCTATTTAATATATTATCCAAATTACAATCACTATTACAAATAATTAAGTTGTCGTTTAAATACCTTTTATACATTTGAATGCTTTCGATTGTTGACTTCAACTGACCATATTCTAGACTGGCCATAAAAGTCTGCAAGGACGGGACCCAAGAGAGTACATATTGCAATACCATCCTTCTGTCTGTAGGTTGTTTCATTGAAAGTAAACTGTACGCTTAATGTACATCTGAAAAATAGTTCTTTCAAATCTGTAGTGGGTATCCCTATATTCAACTTGTTGTCTTCAATATTACGTAACATTTTTATTTTATTCGATTTGTCTACTAATCTTATAATTGCACACCTTTTTCAAGTTCTATCTATCCTATGAATTATCCTATATATGACATTAATTTGCTTTGACACTTGACATTTAACTATGATTATAATCACAAATATTTTAATTGCATTTCATACTATTTTTTTTTATGCATTCACACCTGTGATTCAATTCCCTCACCGGATGTAACTTCTTAAAATTTCTTTCTTATTGATCCTTTTTGTTCAACTTTATACTACTTACGAGTAATAAGTAGTAGTATGTGGTTATATTTTGTTTGCTATGTCATTACTTTATGACCATAACTGTTGTATGTCATTAAAATTTATCGCATTATTTTTGTTCTGCAGGAATTATTTTTTAAATGATTAAACGGTAACCGCTGTACATGCCTTATGGATATTTCTGGCACTGTGCTCATTCTAGTCTTTAATCAACTGCACTTAACACTTCGAATTTCTTAGAAGAGGAACCTACACAAACAAACATAACTATAACATTTCAGCATGTAACAACAAATGAAATATGTAGTAATCTGGGATTCGAACCCAGAACCTTCCGGTTACAAGTCAAGCTAGCTCGTATACAATTCAGCCACTGGGACCCAATTCAATGGCAAGCCTATGAATTCTAACTTCTACCAATTCGTTATTTTAGCGCGACTACCAACCAATGTCATCGGTGGGAAGTCCACCCCCAACTGGATGGACCTGACTGGTCACAAATGCTCACGAGAACTCCAGGAAACTCGGTCCTGTAGTCAGGCACTAGCTAGCATCAGTCCTAGCTTCGAACCCCAGTGGGTGCGAACTGACGATGACTCGCAAACTAGGACAAAACAGCTGTCTAGTAATCTCTAGTTTTCTAACCGATATCAATCCGTAGTAAAACTTGAAATTCAAGTTACTATTATTATTCCTTTTGGTTCCAGGTGGAACATACAGCTTCAGCGGCACATTGCCATTCTACTCTGTTCCCTGCGATTTTTGTTAACTGTCAAACGATTTCCAAAAATCTTATATTTCTATCCCACACGATCTCTTCCATACCATCATCAGACTCAAATCCAAGTCGTAGTCTCCTATTCACGTTCCACTGGTGACGGACTGGTCGGTCGGTTTTCGACATAGAACTTTGCATATATGTGCGGCAGTTCAAGTCGCCACACTCCATGTAGCACACAAAGCAAGAGAAGGAAGTAGAAGAAATGCATAATATAGACAGTAAACAGAGGTGTGAGACAAAGGAATAGTAATAACGAAGAACAAAACAGTTTAATTGGAAATCATAAGTCACAAGGAGTGGATGCATCTGCGCCACTGAGAACGATTTTGAGCCATGTCACCAATTGTTTCCAACCATTGGTTTTTACCATCCCGAGGGCCCCAACTAGGAAGTCTACATCTTCCTATATGGCTTAGATTAACTGTTGTGGATTGCATTGACTGATCAAGCCATGTTTTCGTTTGACCGCCGCTAGCTCTTTTCCAGCCTGGCCCCATATCAGCTAACATTACCCATTGTCGAGGAAGGCGATGACTAGGCATACGTAGAACATGTCCTAACCATCTCAGTCGATGTAATTTCACAGCCTCGACGATTGATTTCCCCTCCTTACCTAGCACTCGACGCCTAACCTCAATATTGCTCACCTTATTATACCACTTCACGCGGGAGATAGAACGCAGACACCTATGATCGAAGACAGCTAATCTTTTCATGTCTTCCGCTCTCAATGGCCATGTCTCACTCACAGCCATAAAGGAGGACAGAGCGGACTGATGAGCAGTACACACAGCCTTTGGTCGATAGTCGGATATCACGTCTGCGCCAGAGACGGCCTAAACTGGCATATGCGAAACTAGCCCTCTGTATTCGTACTGAAATTTCGTCAGAGATCAACCCGTTGGGGCTAATGGCACTTCCCAAGTAAGTGAAGCGTTCAACGTGCTCTACCACTTCACTTCCTATTTCTAATCTAGGGGTCGGTGAAGTCCAATCCTGCAGCATCATCTTACATTTTACAGGGGCGAATCGCATGCCAAACATACGAAGATTGCTGCTCAAGGTGTTCAGAAGACTCTGCTGAATTTTGTCAGCGTCCTCGCCTAGAAGGACTATATCATCTGCATATTCTAAGTCAAGGAGATTATTCCCTGGTAGCAAGTCAATCCCTGAGTCGCTGAAGTGTGATAGGGTTAAGTCCATTAGTACGTCTATGATGAAATTGAATAGGAATGGGGATAATGGGCATCCTTGACGGACGCCACTAGTCGTCACCACTTCAGATGACAACTCGCCATAAGCCCTCACCTGGCTGCATGAGTACGAGTAGAGTGCTTTAATCAGTGCAATGTATTTTCTTGGCATTCCCTTTACAGCCAAGCATCGCCAGAGAACCTCCCGGTCGACAGAATCGAATGCCGCCTTTAGGTCAAGAAATATAATGATTGTCGGACGTCGGTAGGAATGCCTATGTTCTAGAATCTGTCGAAGGGTGAAGATGTGATCAATACACCCTCTACCTGGCCTAAAACCTGCCTGGTTTTCTCGTGTTTGTGTCTCCCGAGCACCACTTAATCTACGCAGTATTATTGAGCCTAGGATTTTAGATACTATATTAGTCAAGCTAATCCCTCTGTGATTATCACAAGACGACTTGTCCCCCTTCTTGTATATCGGGATGATCAGTGACTTACACCAACCCGATGGGACTTCCTCTGATTCCCAGACGCTGCCTAGAACCTCCGTTAACGCAGACAGTAAACTGTAT
>OX235271.1:191903658-191968987 GCA_944472155.2 Trichobilharzia szidati
ACACTGGAACTTCAACGCACAGGAAAAATTATTTTGATAAAAATAATAAACATAACATTTACGTCATCGATTCATAAATATTTTTTCAATGTATTCCATTATACTACTCACAAGTAGGCGACAACAAATATACGAAGAAATATTACCATTTTTAACTGACAGAGAAAAGTAGAAACATGGATGAAGGCGATAAAATACATAAAAATTATAATAATAATAATTCATAGTTTCAGTAGTAACAATAATAACAACAATAATAATAAAGTCAATAAACGCACAGTTCACTTTATATGCAAAAATTTATGTTGTTAGTAAGTAAGCTAGTGGAAGTATGATTGTCTTCGACAAGGGTGTTGGTCTTCTTTACTTCCTTCCTGCCTTTCTGCCGGGGATTAATTTTTCCTATGCCGTCTTAATATTTTTATAAATATCTAAGCCAGTCATTGACTGTATCAGCTGTGGTAGACTATTCATAATTGTGAATAATTCCCCGGTTAACTTGGCTACACCAATTTCTCCATCGCCCGTGGACACCATTGTCACTTTATCACACTTAGTCAGTGGTGCACTAATTTCAGCAGCAATTTTTGGTAATGATTGTAAGACCATGTCTAATTTGGCAACATTCTACAAAGGAAAGTGAGAGAGAGAGAGAGAAAAGGTTAAAAAAGTGGATAATTTCAAAGATAAAAGTAGAAAATTCTAATTTTCCTGTCGATTGATTCAACCAAAGTGCTCGATCTTAGGTTGATATGTTTGTCGGCTCCTTGTGCGCGGATGCTTCAACGATGCCTAGTCATGTAACTTGTAGTCAATTGGTGGATAGTGAATAACAGTGGGATCCAGGATCACACGCATTTCGTCCTAATGGGGACTCGTCAGTCGGGTGTACTTGCACCTAAGACCGAGCACTTCAGTCCTATCAATCGACAGGAAAATTTAAAATTCAATTGCGTAATTATTAAAACCCATTGCACTAGAGGTGGCTGTCGTGACCCAAGTGGATAACGTTTTGGAGTTCGAAACTATGGGCGCGGGGTCCGGAGCCTCAGTGGGAATACCATCACTAAATGGGGAATGCTGGTACATAGGACGAAATGCACGTGATCCTGGATTCTACTGCTAGTCACCACCGAATAATCAGAAAAAGGGTTGGTTGTTTTATAGTGGCTGACATCAGTGGGATTCATGATGACACAAGCCAGTTCGTCCAATTTCAGGACTCATCAGTTTGACCTACCTGGAACACACTGAGTGATGGTATTTTCTCATTAAGACTTGGAGAACACAAAGCTCTGTATCGCTGAACAAGTCTACAGGACATCAATCTTCAGCTGTTTGACTGTAGCACTGAGTGGTGGTGATGTCGATTCGAATCTCAAAGGAGGCGTCAGTTCCTATGCCTGGTTGCTGATGCGCCATAATAGTGAGTGCTAACATGCACAAAACATAGGTCCAGGGCATTTTACTGACTGCTTTCAATCAACCACCCGATTAATACAAACACTAAATTCTATTGGAAATCTTGTATATTGGGGATGATAATGACTGACTCGTTTCAACATAGGAACTTGCACAGATATACAACAGTTCAACTTGTCACTCTCCCTCCATGTACAACACAAGGCAATACAAGAGACTAAAGAGAGATAATAAACAGAAGTATGAGTGAGGGAAAAAGAATAGTAATGGAAGAACAATAGTGTTATTGGATATGACAAGTCATCAGAAAGAGTGTATGCATCTGTGCCAGCCATCACTGAGAACGAAGATTTCGGGTCATATGATCAATTGTCTCCAGCCTTCATTCGTTCTTACAATCCCGACCAGCCAAGAAGTCTACATCTTCCTACGTGACTGGCTGGTTCAAACTAACTGTTGTGGATTTCATTGACTGATGAAGCCATATTTTGATTTGGCCACAATTAGTAGCTCTTTTCCAATATAATGATCACCGGTTCCTAATAAAGCTAATTGACGTCTATTAAGTAGCTATCAATGAGTTGAAGGTTGATATATTTAGATAATTGAGTTTTATACGGATTCGGATTCATTTAGAAAAGTCATTGAAAACCAGGCGTAACTGGACAGCTTGACCTCTCAGGTTCAATTCCTGATCGGGTCGTGATTGTGCGTTGGCTGATGCAACTTCCCAAATAATTGAAGTGATGGTTAACACGCCTCGCCAACCACTTCACTCCCTATTTCTAAGCTAGGAGTCAGTGTAGTCCAGTCCTGCAGCGTCATCATCTTGCATTTGGCAGGAGCGAATCGCATGCCAAGCATTCGTAGATTGTAGCCCCAGATGTTCAGAAGATTCTTCATTTTGTCGGCGTCTTCACCTGGCAGGCAGGACTGTATCACCTGCTTCATCAGTATGATTACGAATTGTGCTTGAAACATCATCCAGTTATTCAAAACTGTGTCATCACTTTGTGTTTGTTTGTGTGTCTGTTTTCGACATAGAACTTTGCACTGATGTGCGGCAGTTCAAGTTACCACACTCCCTCCATGTAGCACACAAAGGAAGAGAAGAAAGTAGAAGAAATGCATAATAGAGACAGTAAACACAGATTTGAGACAAGAAGAATAGTAATATTGAAGAACAATATAGATTCATTGGAAACTATAAGTCACAAGGAGTGGATGCATCTGCGCTATTCATTGAGAACGATTTTGAGCCATATCATCAATTGTCTCCAACCAATGCTTTCTACTGTCCCGAGGACCCCAACCAGTCAGGAAGTCTACACCTCCCTACGTGACTGGCTGAAACTAACTGTTGTAGATTTCATTGACTGATCAAGCCACGTTGGTTTTGGTTTTACCACCGCTGGCTCTTTTTCAACCTCATCGACCTTATGTCAACTAACATTCCTCGTCCGTCAAGGAAGGCAATTGATAGGCATGAATGCGTAACACATGTCCTAACCATCTCAATCGATGTAACTTCACGGTTTTGTCTATTGATTTCCCCTCCCTCCTTACCTACCACTCAACCAAAGCCTAACCTCAATATTGCTCACCTTATTATACCACTTCACACGGGAGATAGAACGCAGGTACCTATGATCAAAGACAGCTAGCCGGCTATGTATCTCATGTCTTCTACTCTCAATGGCCAGGTCTCACTCAGAGCCAGCCGTGAAGCAGGATGTAGCGGACTGCTGAGCAGTACACCTACCCTTTGGTCGAAAGCCAGCCGGATATCACGTCTACTAAGCCAGAGACGGCGTAAACTGGCATATGCGAAACGAGTCTTCTGTAACCATGCTGAGATTTCGTCAGTTAACCAGGCTATGTCCTGGTAACAATTCAATCCCTATGTCGTTGAATTCAGTTCGCCGTTGATTCCATTTTTCTTTACATCTATGATGAAATTAAACATTAAAGAGCATGGTAGACAGCCTTGATGGACTAAAATTCCATAAGAAGTAAATACCCTTACCACTATTACCACCTATAATAAAATAATTAAATAATAATAATAATAATAACCGATCTGATTAGCGTAGAGTGTAAGTATCAAGTGAACTTTTGTTCAAAAAATACCAAACTAAAAAAACAAAACACAAAACAACACAAAACAATTCTACCAATTCATCTAATGTACTATTTATTGATTTTCTCCGTTTATAGTACACAAACTATCTATTAACTAATAAGTTTAAAAGACATCCACATTTATTGAACGTGACCTCAAAGATTAAATAAAACAATTCTATAAAAATCAATAATCATTTATGATAGACTAATAATTAAATAAACAATTTGATGATATTAGATAGTTGAAGGCAATCGGCCACAGGAAGCACAGCCTTGGACCTAGATTTCGTGCTTATTGTTGGAACTCACCAGTCCGTCAGTCAGTCAGTAAGGCGTATCTGAAACCTTGAAGGAACAACTCATGTCCCTCCTCCTGAAATTCGAGCCCGCGTCACTCAGTGCAGTCCTGCAGTCAGAGGCATTATCACTGAGCTATTCGGACTGGCTAGCGATTGACCTCCTGAATAAACAATTATTGAACATCTAAAGTACTTTTTTCTAAACATCAATAAATAAATTCGATTATTAGATAAAGTTTGTTTGATACAACATACACGAACACACGGGGGGACACACACACAATCAAACACAGAGTGATGACACAGTATTCAATAACTGGATAATGTTTCGAGCACAATTTGTAATCACACTGACAAAGCATGTGATATAGTCCTCCTTCCTAGGTGAAGACGCTGACAAAGCATAACAGAGTCTTATGAACACCTTGAGCTGCAATCTACGCATGTTTGGTATGCGATTCACTACCGCCAAATGTAAATGATGACGCTACAGGACTGGACTACACTGACTCCCAGCTTAGAAATAGGGAGTGAAGTGGTTTGAGGAGTGCATTGACCACTTCACTTATTTGGGAAGTTGCATCAGCTAGTGCCAACGGGTTGATCTCTGACGAAATCTCTGCACGGAGAGAGAAAGCTAGTTTCGCATATGCCAGTTTACGACGTCTCTGGTTTAGTACACGTGATATCCGGCTGGCTATCGACTGAAGGACATGTGTACCTCTCAGCAATCCGCTCCGTCCTCCTTTATGGCTGTGAGTGAGACTTGGCCATTGAGAGTGGAAGACACGAAAAGCCTTGCTGGCTAGCTGTGTTTGATCATAGGTACCTGCGTTCTATCTCCCGTGTTATGTGGTCGTATAATAGGGTGAGCAATATTAAGGTTAGGCTTCGGTCGATTGCTAGGTAAAGAGGGGAAATCAGTAGACAAAGCTGTGAAGTTACATCGATTGAGATGGTTAGGACATGTGTTACACATGCATGGCCTAGCCATCACCTTCCTCGACCGATGGGGAATGTTAGCTGACATAGGATCAATGAGGTTGGAGAAGGGTTACTACTGGTAGTCAAATCAAAACATGGCTTCATCAGTCAATGAAATCCACAACAGATAGTTTATGCCAGCCAGTCACTTAGGAAGGTGTAGGCCTCTTGGCTAGTTGTGGTTTTTAGGATAGTAAGAACCAATGAATGCTGGAGGCAAACAATTGATGATACGACTCAAAATCATCGTTCTCAATGAATAGCGTAGATGCATCCACTCATTGTAACTTATAATACTCAATAAATCTATATTGTTCTTCGATATTACTATTCCTTTTGTCTCATATCCGTGTTTACTGTCTCTATTTTACGTTTCTTTTTACTTTCTTCTTTGGTTTTGTGTGATACATGGAGGGAGTGTGGCGACTCGAACTGCTGCGCATCGGCGCAAAGTTCTGTGTTGAAAACAGACAGACAGACCATTATGGAGTACATCGTTCGCACTGTACTGTAGGTGTGAGAAGAAAATCATACTTTTGGCGAAAAGAAGCAGAAGGTGTTTCTCCCCCGGACAACTAGTAAACCAGCTATACTAATTTGTCTATTTTAGAGGCGTAGGGTTAAGTCGACCGCAAAAATTATAAAATCCTAACGTACCGTGCAGTGGTCTGTAGAAGGCGGTAGGGGCTCTGCACATATATATGTAACAGACAGGCGTTAGGCATTTATCCCCAGGGCCCTGACGTCATTCTTAATACTAATGATTCTTCTGTTCCAGATGTTTCAGGAAAAATGAATTTCCACGATATGAGTAACAGGGAATTTGTACAAGCATACATAGCTTTGACTGGACACTAGTAACTAGTGTGATGTGTCTGGCTAGTCATTTCTTTGGTGCAGACTGAATTCTATCAGTCAGGTATTTGCAATGTGACTACCATTCTAGGTAGCTCGCCATCATGGTGCACATTGATTTGATGATACTAATTAGATGGTTGGAGGCAATCGGCCAAAGGAAGCCTTGGTCGGCCTAGGTTTCGTGCTTATTGTTGGAACTCACCAGTCAGTCAGTCAGTCAGCAAGGAGTATCTGAAACCTTGAAAGAACAACTCATGTCCCTCCTCCTGAGATTCGAACCCGCGTTACCCAGTGCAGTACTGCAGTCAGAGACGTCACCACTGAGCTATTCGGGCTGGCTCGCGGCTGACCTCCTGTAAGACTGTAGTGGATACTTTGATTGGACACTAGTAACTAGTGTAAAGTGTCTGGTTCTTTCTTTGGTGCAGCTCAGTGATAACGTCTTTGACTGCAGCACTGCACTCGGTGACGCCAGTTCGAATCTCAGGCGGAGGGACATGAGTTGTTCCTTTAAGGTTGCAGATACACACCTTGCTGACTGAATGGGGAGTGCCAACGAGCACGAAACCTAAGTCAGGTAGGGCTTCCTTTGGCCGATTGCCTGCAACTAATTAAATATCATACAAAGCTTTGCTGTTAATCCTCCAGTTTTAGAGAACACTAGATGTCGTACTTTCAAATATTAGCTCTGCAACTCTGTATCATCAGAAAGTGAAAGAAAGAAAGAAAGAAACAAAAACCAACAGTAAATACGATCTATGCAGTGTGCAGCTGTCAGACTGCCAGAAATGACTCACTGTTTACAGATTGGACAGTCTTTATGTTCGATAAGTCCAAGCGAATTGACAGCAGTAAGCATATAACCACAGATTTTAAAGAGATGAAGATTTCTGTAGTTTTATCTCAATGGGTTAAACAAACGCTCAGTTGCTAATCACTGGGTCTTCCCTTTAACAGCCAACTTTAACAAGTGACTTCAGTTTAGAGAACATGATAATACCACCAACCATTACGTAATAATTGTGAACAAAAGCCTGACTGACTGACTAGATTCGACGTAGAACTTTGCACCGAAGTGCAGCGGTTTTATTTGCCACATTCCCTTCATGTAGCTCACAAAGCAAGAGAAGAGAGTAAGGAAAGATTCAAAAGAGAGATAATTTATAGAAATATGAGGCAAAAGGAAAAGCAATATGGAAGAACAATATGGTTTTATGGGATATGATGCATCTGAGCAATTGAGAACGAGGATTTTCAGGCAGCCATATCACCAATTGTCTGTCTCCAGCCGTCATTGGTTCTTACCATCCCAAGAACCCCAGCCAACCAGTCAAGAGGTCTACACCTTCTTACGTGACTGGCTTTGGGATTTCATTGATTAACGAAGCCATGTTTTGCTTGGACCACAAGTTGTAGCTCTTTCGAAACCTGAGTGGTCCTATGTCAGCTAACATTCCCCGTCAGTCGAGGAAGGCGATGCCTAGGATAGGCATGCATGCGTAACACATGTCCTAACCATCACACTCAATCCATGTAACTTCACAGTCTCGTCGATTGATTTCCCCTCCCTCCTTACCTAGCACTCAACCGGTGCCTAACCTGAGTACTGCTCACCCTATTATACCACCACTTCACAAGGGAGATAGAACGCAGGTGCCTATGATCAAAGACAGCTAGTCGGCCAGGCTTCTCACGTCTTCCACTTTCCATAGCTATTTCTCACTCACAACTATATAGGAGGATAGTGAGAACTGCTGCTGAGCAGTACACATGTCCTTTGATCGATACCTGGCTGGATATCACATATAATAATCCTGAGATGGTATAAACTAGCATATGTGAAACTAACCCTCTGTATCCGTACTGAGATTTCGTCAGCGATCAACCCATAGGGGCTGCCTGATGCAACTTCCCAACGGTCAACGTGCTCTACCACCTCACTCCATATCTTTAAGCTAGGAGTCAGTGTAGTCCAGTCCTGTAGCGTCATCACTTTACATTTGGTGGGAACGAATCGCGCGTCACACATTCAAAGATTGCGGTTCACCTCAAGGTGTTCACAAGACTCTACTTTACTTTGTCAGTGACTTCATCTAAGAGGAACGAAAGCCTTGTAGACAAAAAGTCTACTCTTAGGCTAATATTGATAAATTAAATGAGAACACACTGAGAAAATAACTCACCTGATAATTTTTCCACGCCTCTGCTTTCTTAGCCATTTGTTCGGCTTCAGCATGTGCTATCGCCTCTAATGCTTCAGCTTCTGCACGACCACGTAATCGAATTGATTCTGCCTCTGCTTCAGCCTCAGCAATTAAACGCAAACGATCCGCTTCTGCTAATCGTTCTAAACGGAAACGTTCCGCTTCAGCTGGTTTACGTATAGTTGCGTCTAAATGACGTTCTTGTCGTACAATTTCCAATTCTTCTACTTGAATTTGTTGAGTTTTTTCAAGTACAGTGATTTGCATTTCTTCTTCTTTGATTTTTTGTTTCACTTTTGCTGCCTGTGTAAAAAAAATTGATTTTTTTTGTTTTTATGAGAAAGAGAGAGGGGGGTTAAAGCAAGACGTCATTGAAGACCAACTTAGGATCGACTGTATATTAGGCATGATTTGAATATGCCTGTCCAGAAAAGTTCATCAGGAAATACATGATCAAGAAAGTAAAAAATAACTATACTCTATCGATCAAAATAAGAAGTCTCTGTATATACAACTGCAATTCAAGATTGATGTACCTAGTGGAAAATAATTAGTGGGTCAGTGGTGCTGCGGTTAGGAGGCCCGTCAACCATGTACATGGTCCGAGATTTGATCCCCGGCCACCGACGTACTCCTTCACCTCGCTAAGCCAGTAATATAAGACTAGTAAGGAGGGAAGATTGGGCATGAGGCAGACTAGCAACCCCATCCTGTAAAAAATAAACACCACTGCTACAGAAACTTCAAGCCTCTAGCTTGAAGGGACCCTATGTTCTACTGGGAACGTGAAGGAATAAAAAGAAAATCTATTTATCAAAGAACTTTTAACGCTGGTAAACTACAAGTGAGATTTTTCTACACAATCAGCTGTGATGCTTCAAATGAAAGATGAAGTACCTAGACTAGCCACCTCTTCTTCTTGTATCTACCGACCAGTTCAACTGAGCTTGCGGTGGAGCGAGTTATATTGGCCGTTGCCCACTAGGAACCTAACTTCTTATGCTCAGGAACACTTAAACGGTGTGGCTAAATAAATTTATAGTTAGAGGCATCAATAATTTTTATTTTTATTTATTTTTTATTATAGCTTGATGCCACATCGTATTTTCAGTACAAGTATGGAATTTTCAGCATGGATATCGGTAACCCAAATTTTGCAGGCCGACCATAGATATCGGGATGCGTCGGCGGGGGATCGAACCCCGAACCATGTGCATGGTCGGCGAGAGTCCTAACCACTGTGCCAACGACTCGGCGTTAGAACACCTGGTCCAAACCAGCCACAAGGCTAATATTGAAGAATCCTTCTCCATCATCTATCGGATACCAGATAAACTGCCAAAAGCATCCAGGTTCCGAATACTTCAAATAGCGGAGGCTATTGTGATTTGCCAAAAAAACCACTGTTCTCTGTTCGCAGAAGAATCAGGTTCAGGCAGTCACTATTACTGTCTTGCCCTTCCGTGGAACCTACAAATTCATGAATTATGTGTTATTAGTTTTTCTAATATTTCTGATATTCAGCGTCGTGTTATGTTGATGCATACTATCACATTTAAAGATGCTATTGAACTGTGATCTAATCATATTATTGATTGATTCGATGTTATTTAAACACTTGTGTTGTTAATGCCCATAATTATGAATGCATATAACTGTAGAACTTGAAGAGGAGAAAGTTATCGAAAACACAAAAAAATCATGTGCACTGTGGTAGAGTATAATTCCATTATGGGTAAAATTTGTTTTGATAAAGTCTCACAGTGTTGTTATACAGTAATGTTTACTGATGACAACGTTTCGAGCACAATTTATTGCCGCTCATAATCATATGAGGGTACTCACACAACTTTCTAACTACCTTCATATAATTCCATTATTTCGATTCATCGCTTGATTTGATTGGTAGTAATATTTTCCATATTTCCAGTATGAGTGATGAGTCATGCCTATTGCATGTGTTGGGTGCAGACTCGATGAACCAGGATTCTCCACCTCTTTATATTACTTCTTAGGATTTAAACCCTCTCCCACCCTATTGCATGTTTGTATGTTAATGCATGCAGTGCAATCGTTGAGCTTTTTATACATTACCTATCTTCTCAGGTCAACTATTCTTACCTTTGCTAACCTTAGAATGTGTTGACTTTTTATAAACGCTAGTGTGTAGTTTGCCTTCTTCTATTCGTTTTATTTTACAATCTAACGTGATCACTAATTCTCCTTGTTCATTTTCCGATTCAAATATGAATTTTATTCCCTCCACTAGTGAGTTTATGCGTGTCAAGAAGCTAGAGATATGTTCTGTTTTTAACCCTGTGAAAGTGTCATCCACATATCTCCACCATATTTTTGGAGTAGGATTAAATGTGTTAAGCACAATATTTCCCCAGTTGTCCATAAACATATCTGCTACGATAGGGGATCACCAATATCCTCTAGTAGAGGGAATAAAATTCACATTTGAATCAGAAAATGAACAAGGAGAATTAGCCATGATGTTAGATTGTAAAATAAAACGAATAGAAGAAGGTGAACTAAACACTAGTGTTGATAAAAAAACCAACGCATTCAAACATATATTTAGACTTCAATTCATCTCATCCGTTAACTGTTAAGGCAGGCTTAGTCAAGTGTCTAACAAACCGAGCAGTAGCACTAAGTGGTACAAGAAAAGAAGTAAATGATGAAATGAAACAGTTAGAAGAGGCGTTGGTGTTAAATAACTGTCCTATAAAATTCATTAGAAAGATCAAAAAAGGTCAAAAGCAAAATAAAAATAATTGTGAAACAAGTAATGATAACATAAATAAGAGAGAATATAAGTCATCCACTGTTATGCCGTGTAAGGAGGGGACATCTGACACCCTCCTTACGTAGGATTCTCAATAAAGCAGGAATTAGGGTGGCATTTAAACCTACAAACTCACTCAGGTAAGACAAGCTCTGTAGGTTGACCCAATTAGACAAAATAATATAATTTACAAAATACCTTGCAATGACTGTGAGTTAAATCAACTACATAGGTCAAACTAGTAGGTCGGGGGTAGTCAGATTGTCGGAACACAAAAATCTAGCTAAGGTAAGAATGGTTGACCCAGAGAAGGTAAGTAATTCAGAAAAAAGGTCAGCGATTATACCGCATGAATTAACAACGCGGAACCACACAATAGAGTGGGGGAGGGTTAAAATTCTAAGAAGTAATCTAGGTAGGTGGAGAGCGAGAGAGGTTGATTACTGAATCCTGCCTGGTTCATCGAGTCTACACACCCAACACAACACATACAATAGGAATGACTCATAACTCATACCAGAAAATACTACTAACAATCCAACCAAGAGATGGAAAATAATGATGGAATTATATAAACGAAGTTAGAAAGTTGTGTGAGTGAGTGCCTTGATATGATGACAATGAGCAGGGTAATAAATTGTCATCAGTAAATATTCCTTACTGTATAACAGACACACTGTGTGAGACTTTATAAAAATAAAATTTTTTGTTAATCCATAACTGAAATGAAAGGCAAACAATTTTTTGGCTTACTTGTAATTCATAGGCTAATTCCGATTCAGCTTTACGTGCTTGTACTTCTTTTTCATAACTGGCATTTTTCAATTCAAAATCTCGTTTACACTTGGCTATTTCAATATCATTTGATAATCGACCAGCAACACGTTGTTTCTCAGCTTCTGCCTCTTTAATTCCAGCATCACGACGTGCTTCAGCCTCACCGATACGTGCATCACACTTCACTTGAGCTGTTCTTGCCAATCCAAGAGAGTTTAAATAACCCTTAAAAGATAATAGAGAATACATTAATAATAGTACATTCAAGAATGGAAACGACATGTTTAATTCATATTCTAGCATGAATTTTATTGATTGATGTATGGCACACACACACACATCCACGTTGAAGGTTTAAATCATGATCATCACAAGTTATAAACATATCATCTACATATCTCTTGTATAGATGCAGTCAAGACTCACCAAAAGACCAAGAATGTTGTTTCTCAGACTCACCATGAAGCAGTCAGCTAAGAATGGACCAAGAGGAGACCCCATAACTACACCATCTTTCTGTACGTAGAATTGTTTATTCAATTTGAAAACAGAAAGATTGAGCGAAGTTTATGATATCTTTTGATGTATCCTCCTTGTTCACCAATGTACCGTTAATGGAGCCAGTGGATTTTATATGTGAAGAGATTACTACACGAAACATAGACATCGGGATTTCTGTATCCACCTTGAAGGAACTTATTTCAAGATGAACAATGAATGTTCATTTCTTATTCAATAAGGAACATTACAGACAAATTGATGGTGTAGCTATGGGTTCCGCATTATGTACAATCCTAGCTGATTTTTTCCTCACTAAGTTAGAGAATAGGCCACTGAAAGGAGTAATTAATGACTTGGATTTCTACTGTCGATATATGGATGATACATTTCTGGTTATGAAAAACGAGAATGATGCAATGAACATCCTTGAAAGTAATGACAGTGTCTCAATCCCAGACGTCTTCATGGCAAGGGAAGAAGATGACACACTAAGAATGAGTGTGTGTGGGAACCCTACAACAACAGGTCAGTACACTCATTTTTCGCGTTTTGTAACTTTGAAATATAAAGGTAACCTGGTAAAGCGTCTGGTTCAAAGATCTAGGTTACTGTGTTCAGATGACTGCCTCAATGAGCAGCTTAAGATTATTAGAGAATTACTTAGAAAAATGGTTATCCAGGTAAGTTCATTGAGAAAAATATGAAATGAGTACTTAGGAGAGTCAGTGTGTCAACGGTTCCGAAAAAAATCACTGTTCATAAAACTGCAGTTCCTCGGTGACAACATCAGCGAAATAATATCACAGTGCCTGAAGAATACAGTTAAAAGAGCTTATTGTGCATCAGAGACACCTTGTCTCTTCAAAACCACCCCTATTCTATGTTCGAGAAATAAGGATAAACTACCTAAATTTGCCTCTTCTATGTGTATCTACCAGTTTGACTGCAGCTGCGGAGCTAGCTACATTGGGCGTACAATTAGGCAGGTTCATTAGCGCATTTCCGAACATCATCCAACATGGTTAAGCAAGGAACAAACAAGATCTATTCGTAGTTCTATTTTAGCACACCTTGTTGATACTGAGCATAAGGTTGATGTGAATACTGCATTTAAAATTATTTATCGCATTCCAACTAATCTTAATTTTGCTCGACGAGTTCGTCTTCTACAGACAGCTGAAGCAATCGGAATCCGCCTGAAGAAGCCAAGTCTATGTGTTCAGGAGAAATTTGTGCAGCCACTTTCCTTGCCTTGGCCATCGTTACATGAATGTGTAAGCCGGACTACTTCGTCCCCCTCCCCCTAAACCTATAAAAATTATAATTGTCCAAATTATTTTTATTTATTTTGACCACTTCATCTTTAATTACGTGTTATTCTTGTAAAATTAATTTATTCTAACCATTTCTACCTTTTAATTGTGTGTGTATTGATTTTCTTCGTTAATTATCACCCCACTGCTTGACATGTTGACACTGACTGACTAATTATTGTTAACAAACAAACATATCAGTGCCACTTGATGATTGGTAAACTGTTGTGTATTGTAATAAAAATGCTATACAGAATATATTAGAGTAGAGCCAGAGTGAGATGAGGATTTAATTGAAAAGTTAATATTTCTTCGCTCAATCTTTCTGTTTTCTAAATGTGTAAATGGGGATTTTTTTTCTATATTCAATTTGAATTGGATATTAATCGAACATCTCAGAAGTGGTTCCATCTGGTAGTTGATGGGAAGGGGAATTTCGAGACTGTTGGCTTCGATTTATAGTCACAGATGAAGCATATTGTCTCAGTCAGGGGGGGGGATGCTTGTGAAGAGACAGGTGATATCTGGTGAAAGCATTTGTCTTTCAAACATGTTGATATTTCTCACTGAATCAATGAAGTTACATGTATCATTAAAGCGCTATTTATTGTTATCATTATTAATTCCTTCATGTTCCCAGTGGAACATAGGGGGCTTCAAGCTAGAGGCTTGAAGTTTCTGTAGCAATGGTGATTATTTTTACAGGATGGGGTTGCTAGCCTGCCTCATGCCCAACCTTCTCTCTTTACTAGTCTTATTACTGGCTTAACGAGGTAAAGGAGTGCGTCAGTGGCCGGGGATAGAACCCTGGACCATGTGCATTGTCGGCAAGTGCCCTAACCGCAGTGCCACCGACGTAAGCCGCTTTACTTCATCATATATCCCCTTATCGGTTCAAGGCTATCTGCTAGCCACTTCGTGATCTGATGACATGGTGAGTTAATCATGTCTATGATAGGTCGAAGTGGGACAACCTTTTTAAGCATCCAGTGCAATTGCTGTTTGTTTTTTCCTCTAAATTAATTATCTCCACGGAGTCAATCATTCTAACCTTAGCTAAATTCTTATGTTGTGACAATCTGACTACCCCCCCCCCCCCGCCGATATACTGGTTTGAATGACCTACGTAATTGACTTCAGAAAAGAATATACCAAAGTTTATAAAAAGTCAACTCATTCTGATAGATACTTAGACGTCTCATCCGTTGTCTGTAAAGAGAGGGAATTAGTGAAGTTGGAAAGAAGTGCATAATTAGTGTCAGTAGGCGAATATAAAATCTTACATAATATGGTGTGAAATTTGATAAGATAGAATTCAATATTGTAAAAATAAAAGAATAATAATTTTGGACTTAGAATGATAAATGGGACAAGCGGAAATAATTCAGAGTGTGCTACATGGAGGGAGTGTGGCAACTTGAACTGCTGCACATCGGTGCAAAGTTCCATGTTCAAACCAGACAGACAATATATATATAGGCTGTCTGCAGTTGAAGAGAAACGCCTTGAAGTGAAATAAAGTGTGTGCACACATCTTTTATACTGTAAGCCTTGTTCGTCTTATTCTTACTTCGACAAAGTTAATCGAGATAGTAATTTTGGATTAGTGATATTAATAATAATAATAATAATTATAAGAATAATGAGTAAATAATGAATAGTATACATAAATCTGTAGAAAAACAACAAAATTGAGTAGATCAATATGAGAAAAGAAGACAAAAGAATGTCTGACCTTAAATAATTCACTAAACCAAAAATTAAAATGCATTTAATTGTAGTGCATAGTTAGATTTCAGTAATAGTGCAAATAATTAGTACAGAGAAAATTTATGACGGTTCTCCTTGATACTACTACTACTACTAATACTAATACTCGAATTATAAATGAGATTTGAATAGGAATATTATAAATCCCTATACTAGAACAAGACATATATATTAGTGAACAATATTGTTGTCAATATCTTAGATCTTTATCAGGTTTTACTCTAATTTATATAGCTTTATGTATATAAAAGAAAATTTAACCAATGACGGTCAGGACGTGGATCAAAAATGGGCTTGAGTTTTTGGATCACCAATGCCTCAGCTATTCCTAGATGTCTTGATTTCACTTCCTTTGGTAGGTTGGATCGGATCTTATATATAGCTTTGAAGGACTTTTCAAGTGGGGTTGGATATCCAGAATTCACTAGATGTTCTATTATTGAACTATATACCCGTTTGCGTTCTCCCTTTGCTAGCCATACTGGATAGTGTTCTCGCGCGCGTTTTACAAATGGACGTATGGTACGGCCAATGTACTCAGCTCCACACGAACAAGTGAACTTGTATATACACGTTGAAGTGGCCCTATGCGACAGCTTGTCTTTCACGTGTTGGGTTTCTTGCAGGAGAATGTTACTCGTAGGCAGCTGGCGGCGAAGTAAGTTTTACTGAGAGACTTTGAAAGCCGTCTGTGGAGAATTTCTGCTTCGGTATCACTTTTAAATTCGAGGTTCAATATTAGCATCTTTTTGGAGACGACCTGGACCTTTTCAGGTGTTTTTCTTGGTTTTAGATTCCTGTCTATGAATCTGGATGGGAATCCATTTTCTATCTTCTTCGATTGAATCTTCAGTGCAACTCTTCCGAATCCTCAAGGAAAGAGAGTATATTAGGTTTCTCTTTCTACTTAGAGGCACAAAACTTTGAAAGTTAATAAACTATCCGTTCCATGTGGGCTATTTGTAGATAGATCTTCTTAGCGAGTTGTCTGCAATCCTTCGTAGTTAAACGTCGAGGAAATGAAACACTGAGTTAGAATCAACTTCCAGGGTGAAATCCGTTGACCGCTTCACTTACTTGGGAAGTACCATCAGCCACCCCCAACGGGTTGATCTCCGACGAAATCTCAGCACGAATACAGAGGGCTAGTTTCGCATATGCCAGTTTACGCCGTCTCTGGCGTAGACGTGATATCCGGCTGGATATCGACCAAAGGGCATGTGTACTGCTCATCAGTCCGCTCCGTCCTGCTTTATGGCTGTGAGACATGGCAATTGAGAGCGGAAGACATGAAAAGATTAGCTGTCTTTGACCATAGATGCCTGCGTTACATCTTCCGTGTGAAGTGGTGGTATAATAAGGTGAGCAATACTGAGGTTAGGCGTCGAGTGCTAGGTAAGGAGGGGAAATCAATCGACGAGGCCGTGAAATTACATCGACTGAGATGGTTACGACATGTGTTACACATGCTTAGCCATCGCCTTCCTCGACCGACGGGCAATGTTAGCTGATATAGGGTCAGGCTGGAAAAGAGCTGGTGGCGGTCAAACGAAAACATGTCACCAGTCAATGAAATCCACAACAGTTAGTTTAAGCCACGTAGGAAGATGTGGACTTCCTGGTTGGGGTCCTCGGGACGGTAAAAACCAATGGTTGGAAACAATTGGTGACATGGCTCAAAATCGTTCTCAGTGGCGCAGATGCATCCACTCCTTGTGACTTATGATTTCCAATGAAACTATATTGTTCTTCATTATTACTATTCTTTTGTCTCACACTGGTTACTGTCTATACTATGCATTTCTCCTACTTTCTTCTCTTGCTTTGTGTGCTACATGGAGTGTGGCGACTTGAACTGCCGCACATATGTGCGAAGTTCTATGTCGAAAACCGACCGACCGACCTCCAGGGTGAAATCGATGTTTGGGTGGGCGTTATTGAAGATTTGAAGTAGGTTTTTTAGATCACGATTCTCATCACAAATAATGAAAGCATGATCGATGTATCTCTTGTAGAGATGGAGGTCGCCGATATATCTAAATATCTTACATCTCCTTCAGGTTTTACTCTAATTTATACAGCTTTATGTATAGAGAATTTAACCAATGACGGGGAGTATGTGGATGAGAAATAGTAATAATAAGTGTGTATTGACAAATTCAGCTGTTCCTGAGAGGTAAGCTACTATATTGGGCGAAATACTAGACAGCTCAACAAACTCATCATCACTGAGCATCTTCCTTCATGGTTCGGAAAAGGCCAAGTAGAGCCATTGAGAAGTTCTATTTCTCGTATTTGATTGGTGACAGCGGTCAACAAATGGACAGAAGTTATCTATCACATTCCACTGAACCTTTCGAATGGAATTCGAATCCTCCTGTTAAGCATATAGCCGAAAAAACTATGGGAATTAATTCGAGAGAACAATCTTAGTCTTTGTTCCACTTTTGTCTCTCCCTTGGTCTAGGTAAGTTCTAATTAAAACTCTCCCACCCTTTCTGATTTTCTATTTCCTTCTTGTTTTTATGGTATCTATTTAAACTCAGATTATCTGTCCACTTCACCACGAGTATTGCGTAACTTTTAGGATTTGACCTAATTTATTTATTTATTGAAGTGTCTACATATGCACAAACATATTACTACCTTATATATGTCCAAACCAAGTTCACTTTTAACGGTTTGAAAAAATTTGGGCATTGGGTATATGATATTCATTATAATAAAGGGTTTTTGTATTTCCCAATAAATGAAAAACAAAACGATATTGCTGCTTTTACTGACGTTTCGCTATTTAATGCTGCTGCTAATAGCTTTATCAAAGTATTATTAAACCAGAATTTACAAAATCTCAGCATATATATAACAAACAGTTAGAGGGTGAGAAAATAGACAAGTTAGGTCAAGTTAAAGGGACATATTGAAAGTAAAAATAGCAATGAAGATCACTAAACCAAATAACAGAGGTAATAGGACATCTGTTATGATATCAAAATAAAGTTTACTAACTTCATCATCGTTCGACATTCTGGGGACATTTTTAGTTGTCAAGTTGGTCAATTGGTAAAGATAACAAAATCAAGTGTGGATTGTTGGATTTGATCGGTGTGTGAAATTATAAAAGTAGTGTGTGTTTACATGGTGAACTTGCTTATCACATTCGTGTTGATTTTGTCACTTCATGGGGGAGGCAGGTGTTGTAACCAGGTCAGATTCTGTTTTAGTCCATCATTCCTATTCAGGCAATTTGGATTCCACTTGATATGAAGTGCTTCTGATGATATTAGACGTTCTTTGTGATTTCTGAAGTTTTTCTGGATTATTTCAATATTGTCAAAATCAATTATGTGGCCTGATTCTATAGCGCGAAGACCTATGGCTGATGATTTTTCAAGTTTTTCTAGTTCAACCGGATTTCTCGGTGGTCGAACACAGATGATCTACGGTGTTCATTTCTTCTGATTTTGATTTCTCGAGATGTTTGTCCAATGTATATTGCACCACATTCCAAGCATTTTATTTTATAGACACAATTAGATAGAGAATCTTAAGGCATTTGGTCTTTTATATGGACAAGGTTGCTTTGAAAACATCAGACACACTTCAAAGGTTGTTCCGTAGTGTGTCTGATGTTCTGAAGAAAACTCTGATGTCGAGCTTATTGAGTACTCTTCTGATATCGTCTGACGTCTCTGCGCTATATGGAATGACAACTGTTGAGGCCCATGTTTTCGGAATACGTTTGCGACCATAATTAATGTCAGTGTTAATTTTGTTGATGGAGTTCTTTGGGTAGTTGTTTTGCTTGAGAGTTTCAGTAATGTTTGATATTTCTTCTTCTTTTTCTTTCTCATCCGTTAACATCAAAGAGTGTGCTCGTCTAAGAAGACTTGAAACAACTGATACCTTTGAGCTGATGGGCTGTGATGATTTGAAGTCCATCTTTACCAATTGACCAACTTGACAACTAAAAATGTCCCCAGAATGTCGAACGATGATGAAGTTAGTAAACTTTATTTTGATATCATAACAGATGTCCTATTACCTCTGTTATTTGGTTTAGTGATCTTCATTGCTATTTTTACTTTCAATATGTCCCTTTAACTTGACCTAACTTGTCTATTTTCTCACCCCCTAACTGTTTGTTATATATATGCTGAGATTTTGTAAATTCTGGTTTAATAATACTTTGATAAAGCTATTAGCAGCAGCATTAAATAGCGAAACGTCAGTAAAAGCAACAATATCGTTTTGTTTTTCATTTATTGGGAAATACAAAAAAGCCTTTATTATATTACTACCTTCGTTATTCTTATCGCCATGTGTATAAATATTATTATTATTAATTTTGCTCTCATTATAATCATTGGCATTACTGACGTTCAAAACATTTAACACACTGTTATTATTATTACTGTCATTATTTTTACGAGTTTGATCACGAATTGGTATAAGTTAGAGAACCACTGAAAACTAGGGATTACTGGATAGCTGTTTCCTTTGTCCTAGTGCTTGGCAATCATCACCCTTGACCGTTTTCAAAAATAACCTTAAAAACTGTGTACAGTAACAATTTGTTATTACTCTTAACCTACTACTACTTTGGTAATCCTTATCCGATTAGATAACCAAAGGTGGCTGATGAGTCCCAAATAGGACGAAATGCGCATCCTAGGTGGATTCCACTGCTAGTCACCATCCACCAATTAAATTCTAATTACATGCCCAGACATCGTCAAAGCATCTGAACAAGAAGTCGACACGACAACCTGAGACCAAGCACCTCGGTCGAATCAATCGACGGAAAAATCTAAAATTCAATTAAATATTCTTACTGATTCTTAAATCCCTTTTGTCATGTCGCTTTGTGTATTTTAATTGGCCTTTATTATTTTCCATATAAATCGACTTGACAAGTAAATGTGTGAGGGATCGGATTGTTGTTCGAAAAGCATTACAATTATTTTTTGTCCGTTGGGTTCCGAGCGGAACACACACGGGGCTTCAACAACACATCTCCACTTTATTACATTCTTTGCGATCTTTTTTTAGCCGGTTCCATGATTGCCCATAATCTCTCATTTCCTCCTCTTAAAACCATCTTATCCATATCAATCTCGCAAAGACGATCCACTTGTCGCTTCCCATTGGAGTTCCACTCGAGTCATGGCCTGCATTGAGCGCGATGTCATTCGAAGGTTGCCTCAGTGTGTGCGCCCAATCCATATCCATTTTCTTCTACATATATGTTGAGCGATCGGCTCTTGATTGGTTTGCTGACAGCCAGAGTTTCTTGTTAGTAATTCTTTCTGGCCAGTCGGCTGGCCATTTGATCTTCATTATGGAGTCAGCCAGCGAGCGAAGTTGGCAGCTGTTGATAAAAGTCTACAATCTGTTTTTCGTAATGTACATGGCTCTTCGTACATGTCTTCACTCTATACTGGAGATTAGATGGCCGGAAAGAATCACCAACAAGAAACTATGAGAACAAACAAAACAACAACCAATTGTTCAGGAGAAAGTGGAGATGGATTGGACACTCGCTGAGGAGGCCGCTGGTTGGCATCGCGTGTCACGCCATAGCTCGAGTGGAACCCACCGAAAGGGAAGCGGCGAGTAGTGGGACATCCAAGGGTGACATGGAGGAGATCGTGTGAAGAAGAGCTGAAACAGTATGGACAAACATGGATGCAAGTGAAAAGTACAGCGAAAGACAGAAGCAAGTGCAGAAGTGTAGTTGAAGCCCTATGTTCCACTAGGAACCCAAGGGAACAATAATAATAATAAATACATGGCACAAATACATCACATCACGTCTCCCAGATAATCTCCGCCTTATAATATGACACCATTTAAATTAAAATATTTACCGGAGATCATTTTCACTTGAAAATAACCACTCAAAATAAAAGAAAATAGAACAAAAGAATTTTCTCAGGAAAGAATTTTTCCACCTTAAAAAAACAGCAACACATACCTCATCATCTTTAATATCTTTCAGTGTATAACTGACAACACTAATCCCCATATTGACTAAATCAGAACTGGCTACTTCAAAAACAGCTTTGGAAAATTTCTTTCGATCCTTGTAGATTTCTTCAACTGTCATATTGCCCATGATAGCACGTTGATGACCTTCAAGAGTTTCTTGAGCTATTTCACGTATTTCATTTTCGGATTTGCCTAAAAATTGTTCACATGCAGCTGCCAGCATTTCTCTATTCGTCCCATTGATTTTTACCTAATTGAAAATGAGAACAAGAAGAAGATGACAGAAGTAAAAGTGAGAAAAGATTTACTCAGAAATCTTAATAAACAAGTGCTTCTGAATGTATGGGGGATTTCATCATGAGCTGACATCAGATAGAGAACCACTAGAAAACCTGGGAGTACTGGACAGCCGTTTCGTCCTAGTTTGGGACTCTTTAGCATTACGCACCCACACCACGGTTCAAACCCAGGACCTTCTGGTTACAAGGCGAGCTCGTAGACCATTGAGCCACTGGGACCCGATCCGATTGCCACTCCATGAACTCTAACTTCTGCCAATTCACGACATAGTGCGACCATTTCGCAATGTCTTTTCTTTTTTTTTGATTACAGCTTGATTCCACACTGGATTTTCAGTACAAGTATGGAATTTTCAGCATGGATATCGGTAGCCCAAATTTACAGGCCGACCATAGATATCGGGTGTGCGCCGGCAGGGGATCGAACCCCGGACCATGTGCATGGTCGGCGAGAGTCCTAACCACTGCGCCACCGACGGTGATGAGTTGCTTCCTCACCTTCAACCTGCTGTAACCAACTGGTCACGGCTTCCTACTAGAGTCCCAGGTAACCACTGCCTGAACAGGGCGAGTCGTTAGTGAACATCAGATTAATTTTCAAGTATTGGTTTTGTAGGGATTTTGTTTGATTGAATGGAGGATTTCATCATGAGCTGACATCAGTTAGAGAACCACTGGAAAACCTGGGAGTACTGGACAGCTGTTTCGACAGCTTCTGAATGCGCTGTGAATAATGTGTTCAACCAACTGTTCTGACTAACTGACTGATTTCAACGTAGAACTTTGCACCGATGTGCAGCAGTTCGAGTTGCCACTTTCTCTCCATGTAGCACGCAAAGCAAGAAGAGAGAGTAAAAAGAAATTCAAGGCAGAGAGAGATAATAAACAGAAATATGAGGCAGAAAGGAATAGTAACATGGAAGAACAATAGAGTTTTATAGGATATTCATTGAGAACGACAATTTTGAGCCATATCACCAATTGTCTGTCTCCAGCCGCCATTGGTTCTCACCATCTCGAGAACCCCAGCCAGCCAGTCAAGAGGTCTACACATTCCTACGTGACTGGCTGGCTTAAACTAACTGCTGTGGATTTCACTGACTGATCAAGCCATGTTTTGGTTCGACCACAACTAGTAGCTCTTTTAAAACCTGAGTGGTCCTATGTCAGCTAATATTCCCCGTCGAGGAAGGCGATCGATGGCTAGGCATGCATGCGTAACACATGTCTTAACCATCTCATTCAATGTAATTATTATTATTGTTTCCTTTAGTTCCTAGAAGAACATAGGGCTTCACCCGCATGTCTCCATTGCGTTCGGTTCTCTGCCAACGTTTTCACCTGGCTGCACATCCACCCACATACTTCCATCTCCTCTTCGCATCACCTTCTCCTCCGTGTCACCCTTGCAATGACAACCAATTCGCCGCTTCCCACTCGAGCGATGACCTGGTGTGTGATGTCACTTGATGGTTTCCTCAGAGTATGGCCAATCCACCTCCATTTCTTCCGGTATATTTGTTACACAATTGGTTCCTACACCTGAGGTTGTTACGTGAATGTATAGGTTACAGGAGAGCGACTTTTTGGGTTGCTCCCCTTGGCATCAGAAAAACAGGGAATAAAGAAATCAGAACAACACCAGCAAAGGGAAAATTTTTAAAAAATTTACAACAGAAAGGGCAACGACAACAACAATAAAAAAGCCGTCGCAGTAATACCACTGTCAAAAACACAGTTAACAAAAATGATATCAAAACCATGGGCTCACTGACTTGGGTCAAATTGAGTAAGTCCAACAATATATACAAATATAGATATTAGTAAGTGTTAAAAAGTCACAACATGCCAAATAGATAGATATAGGTATTCTATCTGTTTTCGACATAGAACTTTGCACATATGTACGGCAGTTCAAGTCGCCACACTCCATGTAGCACACAAAGCAAGAGAAGGAAGTAGGAGGAATGCATAATAATGACAATAAACAGAGGCGTGAGACAAAGGAATAGTGATAACGAAGAACAGAACAGTTTAATTGGAAATCATAAGTCACAAGGAGTGGATGCATCTGCGCCAATCATTGAGAACGATTTTGAGCCATGTCACCAATTGTTTCCAACCATTGGCTTTTACCGTCCCGAGGACCTCAACCAGGAAGCCAGTCTACACCTTCCTACGTGGCTTAGACTAACTGTTGTAGGTTTCATTGACTGGTGACATGTTTTCGTTTGACCGCCGTTAGCTCTTCTCCAGCCTGGCCCTATATCAGCTAACATTCCCCGCCGAGGAAGGCGATAAATAGGCATAAGTAGCATATGTCCTAACGATCTCAATCAATGTAATTTCACAGCCTCATAGATTGATTTCCCCTCCTTTACCTAGCACTCGACGCCTAACCTCAATATTTCTCACCCTATTATACCACCACTTCACACGGGAGATAGAACGCAGACACCTATGATCGAAGACAGCTAATCTTTTCATGTCTTCTGCTCTCAATGGCCAGGTCTCACAGCCATAAAGCAGGACGGAGCGGACTGTTGAACAGTACACACGCCCTTTGGTCGATAGTCGGATATCACGTCTACGCCAGAGACGACGTGAACTGGCATATGCGAAACTAGCCCTCTGTATCCGTACTGAGATTTCGTCAGAGATCAACCCGTTGGGGCTAATGGTACTTCCCAAGTAAGTGAAGTGGTCAACGTGCTCTACTACTTCACTTCCTATTTCTAATCTAGGAGTCGGTGTAGTCTAATCCTGTAACATCATCTTGCATTTGACAGGGGGAGCGAATCGCATGCCAAACATTCGTAGATTGCAGCTCAAGGTGTTTAGAAGACTCTAAATTTTGTCAGCGTCCTCGCCTAGAAGGGCTATATCGTCTGCATATTCTAAGTCAACGAGATTATTCCCTGGAAGCAAGTCAATCCCTGAGTCTCTGAAGTGAGTAAGGGTTAAGAGCATTAGTACATCTATGACGAAGTTGAAAAGAAATGGGGATTATGGGAATCCTTGACGGACGCCACTAGCCGTCACCACTTTAGATGACAACTCGCCGTAAGCCCTCACCTGGCTGCATGAGTACGAGTAGAGTGCCTTAATCAGTGCAATGTAGATAAGGAAAGAAACTTGATCGATGGAGTTGTTAAGCTCTATCGGTCGAGGTGGCTAGGAAATGTACTATGCATCTCGAGCTACCACTTACCTCAATGAGCAAAATTATAAAAAGTAAGATTAAATTGGAAAAAAGTTGGATTAGACCAAAAAATCTGTATTAATCCATAACATATCTGATTATTTATTTAAGACGCTTAAGGAGGTGTAAACTGTCTACAGTTTCATTAATCAACGCTTTGTTTTAAGCAATACAGTAAACAGGGTGCCTACAAGCCAACAGCAACTGATCCATTCAGTTCTGTGAATGAAGGAGAATTTGTAGAAAGACAAAAACGAAGTGTATAATAAAATATAAATATATTTTAAGAGGTATATATATATACCTACCTGGGAAGCATCGTTTTAACTACAGGCGGAACTGACGAGGATATCAAAGCAGGGATCGGGAAAGCAAAAGCAAGCTTTCACTACTCTCAAGTCTGTGTGGAGGTCAACAGCACTCAGCATGAAAATATGAAAGAAAGATCCGGATTTTCAACTCCAATGTGAAGTCAGTGCTACTATACGGATCAGAGACTTGCACTACGCGTCATAAAGAGCATCTCAAACAAACTACAGACCTTCATTAACAGTTGTCTTCGCTCAATACCACTCAAGATCAGATGGCTGGCCAGAAAAGATCAGCAACAGGGAGGGATCTCTGGAAGCGAACCAACCCAACAGGAACCGATTGTGAAACAAATATGCAGGAAGAAATGGAGATGGACTGGCCATACTCTGACGAAACCATAAAGTGACATCATTAGACAAGCCATTGCTCGAAAGGGAAGCGGCGAGTTGGTCGTCAGTGCAAGGGTGGGTGACTTGGAGGAGGTCATGTGAAGAGGAGATAAAAGCATGTGGGCAGACTTGGAGCCAGGTGAAGACTCTAACAGAGAACCGAACGCAATGGAGACGCACGGCTGAAGCCCTATGTTCCTCTGGGAATTAAAGGAAACAATAATAATATAATAATAATAACAATATATAATCCCAAAGATAAACGTACTTGTGCAACACCAGTCACTGTAATCGGTACGCCTAGTTGAGTGTAGATTCTTGGACTTTCAATGATTAACGTCATTGTATTCAATGAGATTCTTCATTTATTTGAAATTATGCAAAAGAAGATAAACAATTGAAAATATGTTACAACCAGTTAAAAAGAAAAGAAATCTTTACAGAAATAGAGAAGGCGAACCATCGATCAACTTTAAGAATTTCACTGAGCGTTTATTTTCATATTACATGGTAAAGCGATGGATTATACGATGGGAAGACAATTGCTACTGGTTATCAAGTGATGATCTAACAATTTAGAAGATAGAATTATAAAAAAATAGAAACCAAATCAGGAAATAGTACATCGAATCAGTTTTCTGAGAGGTTGTTACACTGCCTCAGGATGGTCGGGGGTGAGTGCCTTGCGTTGCGTGTTGGCCACCCCTCCGCACACCTCTTGAAATGCTCCCATATGACCAGGCGTCTTACATAGCCTCTCCTGAGGAAGTCCTACTCACTGCCTTCTCGTGGCGGAGGTGTTTCTCACCAAAGTGAGAGGGCGAAAGCGGATGCCCGGCGCTCTTCACCGGGTTGACTGTCCATTGGATGACAGTCTAGGGGAAATGGCTAAACCCTGATTCCAAACCTTCAACGACTGGCGTATGAAGCTCACTAAAGCTCACCGGCAGACGTATGGACAAAGGGCGTGTTGGATGTCCTGGATGTCTGGCCCCATTCAAAAAGGCGTATGAACCGAACTCCGGTCACCGGCTGCCAATGGATAGTGGACTCCCTACTCCACTCCTACTGCCTTGTAGGTCACACTTGGTTGTGTAAAGGCTAGAGCTGCACTCTCAAACAAAAGGTCGAGCGATTCTGGGGACTTCACTCGTACCAAATTCCCACGAAACTTCATCAACTCTCTTGCTACAACATCAATCAAATTCCAGTACTAGTCCAACAACGTCGCCTTCGGTGGTTTGGCCATATTCTGCGCCAACCAGATGACGATCTGGTCAAATCAGTTCTAAATCCCTCGCCATTACCATCTTGGCGAGGTCGCAGGGGTGGACAGCTGAAAACATGGCTTGGTACAGTCAAGGCTGATATGGAGTGCCTGGGGCTACAAACCGTCTACGGACTCCGTCTGTGGAACAAGAATTGGATAACCCTGTCGCAAAACCTTGCATCAGATCGCCGCGCCTGGGCAGCGATGATTCGAGATGTTCATGAAGCCGGCTCATCCTCTCGTAGGAGATAGCCGAAGTAAAGTAAAGTAAGTATACAGTGAAAGATTAAAGGGGTGCAGATCTGTAACATTTTTTACTTAGATCAGTCTTTGTCTGTCTATTTTCAACAAAGAACTTTGCACTGATATGCAGCAGGTCAAGTCGCCGCACTCCCTCCATGTAGCATACAAAGCAAGAGAAGAAAGTAGAAGAAATGCAAAGTAGAGACATTAGACAGGGATATGAGACAAAAGGAGTCGTAAAAACGAAGAACAATATAGTTTCATTGGAAATTCTACGTCACAAGGAGTGGATGCATCTGCGTCTGCAATTGAGAACGAGTGTGAGCCATATCACCAATTATCTGTCTCTAGCCTCCATTAGTTCTTACCATCCTGAGGACCCCAACCAGTCAAGAAGTCCACACTTTCCTACGTGGCTTAAACCAACTGTTGTAGGTTTCACTGACTGGTGACATGTTTTGGTTTGACCGCCGCTAGCTATTTTCCAGCTTGACCCATCCTATGTCAGCTAACATTGTCCGTCGAGGAAGGCGATGGATAAGCATGCATGTGTAACATATGTCCTAACCATCTCAGTTGATGTAGCTTCACAGCTTCGTCTATTGATTTCCCCTCCCTCCTCGACCTACGCTTAACCTCAGTATTGAATACCCTATTATACCACTTCATACGGGAGATCAGTGAGCTAAAACTTCATTCCAAAGTAGTAAATAAACACTATAGATCAAAATAATTCAGTTGAAATTGATACAACTTTTAAAAAAGGATCTTGTTACGTTCAAAATGGAAGATTACTATGTAAGCATCAATAAATGATTAAAAAAAGAAAACTGGATGAAATAAGCACAACTACAGGAAATACTATAAGAAAATCTTCGAAAAAAACGCCTTAAGGGAAGCTGTGACTAAGGAATTTATAGAAAATCAAAACAAATGATTGAGTGAAGAAACTCTTTTCAACGAATTTATCATCAGGTTTCGTTTTCGACCGGTCGATTCGGTTGCTTGCCACTCGTATTCGGCACATATGTAGCCCTGATACTGTGGAAGGTGACTTAAACATCTTGAGGAAAATCCTAATAGAAAATGGATTTCCATCACGTTTTATAGATAAGAATATACGTTCAAATCCTAAAAAACGTGACTTATCAACCGTACCTAAGAAAATACTTTACATGAGCTTGGAATTCAAAGGGGACTTAGCTTCCGATATCATAAAACAAAGGATATCACAGTCCCTGGAAAGAACATTTCCTACCGCATCTCTGAGAATAGCCTTTACTAGTCGACCATTACTGTTCAATAACGTGAAGCACAAGATCCCCCTGTTGACCAACTCTGTGTGTTTATCAATTCACCTGCTCGTGTGGAGCTAGGTATATCGGTCGTTCGACTCGAGTTTTGTCCAAGAGGGTGCAAGAACACTATCCTGAATGGTTACGAAAAGGTGAAAGTGGAGCAATAAGAAGCGCGATCACTGAACATCTGATCAATAATGATCACCCTATCTCTATAGCCTCCGCCTTTAAAGTCATTTACCAGGCAAAGAGTAATTTACCCAAATCCCTACGTACCCGACTCATTTGTATTGCTGAAGCTTTGACTATCGAAACAGAAAAGCCAGATCTCTGTGTACAGAAGAACTTCGTTCAATCCCTCCAACTTTCATGGTCTCAATCCCTCTATGTTAAAGTATGGTAATCCCCAATCATATTTTAGCTCTACCAATTTTTTCATTTTTTCATTTTTTGATTTTTGTCTATTCAATTTGTATACTCTTCCTTATTAAGTCAATTGTTACTATTACTACTCTCACTTTTAATTGTCCCCGGTATTATTTCACTTGTTCCACTTGTCATTCTAAATCAATTCTTTTTTAAAACATTAAATTCTATGCTATTAAATTTCACACAATGTTACATTACGTTTTTATTTTATTCGATTTGTCTACTAATCTTATAATTGCACACCCTTTCCAAGTTCTATCCATCCTATGAATTATTCTATGTATGACATTAATTTGCTTTGCCACTTGACATTTAACTACGATTATAATCACAAACATTTTAGTTTTAATTGCATTTCATATTATTATTATTATTTTATAATAATAATAATAATAATTTTTGCTTTATTCCAAAAACAGTATTAATGATACAGCAAGGAATTTTCAGCATTCAGTACAGTATTGCATCTAATTTACTCAAAAACGACAACAACAAACAAAAAAAAGTAGATAAACGGAATAATTAATACATAATAATGATAAAAAAAGGTTTTTATAGGAGCTATGTAGCAATTACAGTAGAGGATAAGGAGAAAAATATAAAATTATAGTAATAATAGTAATAACAACTAAAATAAAAATAGCAAAGTTATAATTAAACGATAGAAAGGGTGACACCATAGAATTACAGAAAGATGAACAATGAAAGGGTCGATTCACTATGCTAATTACATAGTAACTTATATGTTTCACGTCTAACAGTGTCTTCATCACATAAAATACGGGCTAAGTACGGTATTGTAGAATTTTTGTACTTAGTGGTACGAGCATATAATTTCTTATATTGACTTCTCGTTCTACCTGATGAGATACAAGGGGATAATTGTGAATAAAGAGGGTGCAGAGGGTCTGACAGTACGGCCTTTGCCCAATTTTTACAGGAATTTACGTGTCTCTCGACTATGGTATTGGCGAGATCACGCAGTGGCAAACCACAAGCCCTACTCACAGCATTTAATACCCTTCGTAATACGGCATAGTCTTTTTTAAGAAACCCAGGAAAGATTAATGGAGAACAATAAAGTAAAATGGGTAAAATACAGGAGTTTAAAAATCGCAGAACTAAAGGTTGGCTGATACCTTGTTGTCTTAACTTTTTAATGTAGAAGGTAAGACGAAACATTTTCTTAGAGACCAATAAAATGTGAGATGACCATGAAAGGTCCGAGGAAAGAACTAATCCAAGGTATTTAATGCTTGATTTGGTTTCAATTTCTGTACCATCTATGCTACAGGCATCATGGGAACTAACTAGTTCATGTATGTCACGTCGATGGTTGAAGGTAAAGTTAACTGCCTGACATTTGGAAGGATTTAACATAAGACCATTTGACTTAGACCACATGCTGATGTCCAACAAAAAGCTATTAAGTTTGGAGCAGTCAGACTCGGAAGTGATAGGCAGTGATACAGTCAGATCATCAGCATATTTGACAAAATTGGTTTCGTTTAAATGTGGCAGGTCATGTAAGAAGAAAGAAAAAAGAAAGGGAGAGAGGACGGCACCTTGAGGAACACCGGCTTTTGTAAGCAAAGCAGAAGAAGATTTGCCATTATATGCAGTATACTGCATTCTATCAGAAAAATAAGAATGCAACCAACTCTTAGCCCAGGATGCTGTGTGCGTCAAGGAGAGCTTATTTAATAAAAGGCCCCTAGGTACAGAGTCAAAAGCAGATGTGTAGTCTAGGAAAGCACCACGGACATATTTGGCACCTTTGTCTAAACAAGAAACAACATTATGATATAAGACAACCGCAGCATCCAAGGTACTTCTACCATGTTTATATGCAAATTGCTTAGGGTCATTAAAAGCTTTCAATGAAGGTTCAAGACGAAGTAAAAGTAGTTTTTCCATCAATTTTAAAAAAGGAGAAGTAATTGCAATAGGCCTAAATTTACTATCGGTACCAGAAGATTGTTTTGGTATAGGGACAATTTTAATGTTTTTCCATGCAGAAGGTAGAACATTACTGGAAAAGGAAGCATTAAAAATATTAGTAAGAGGGTAACACAAAATATCAGCACACCTGTTTCAATTCCCTCATCGAATATAGCTTCTTAAAAACCATATATATACGATTGTACAGCTTGATGATAAATTCGTTGAAAAGAGTCTCTTCGCTGAATCATTTGTTTTGATTTTCTATATGTTACAATGGGAATTTTCCATGATTTAAGGAATCTATATCTTGAATTCAATAAATACTGGTTATTTCTATAGCACTTCTTGAATGTATATAAACTACAAACCCAGCAATGCTAAAATCAAACACTAAGTGCGATCCACTTATAATACACTAAATTTATCATGACAGTCATCAAAGGATGTAGCAAGTTTTGACTGGCAATCGGACAATCTAAATGGAGTCTTCCTTTCAAAAATTTGAAACAGTTAGTCCCTTTTATAAATTTTGATAGCATTATGAGAAGACGGAGATTATCTGAAAAATGTGATGTATTAGCGCTATACATTTCGAACAATCTGATCACACATTTACTTGTCAAGTCAATATATATGGAAAAGTTAAATTAAACAAGGTGACAAAAAAAAAGAATTAAGAATAATTAACACAAACGTTTGGTAATCCAATCAAATAAGGATTACCAAGGTAGGTTAAGAGTAATAACAAACTGTTTTTGAATACACAACGGGGGGCTTAAGTTTATGAATGGCTATAGCCTCAGCGTATTTCAGTAAACGTCCTTGACCGTTTTTATAGATGACCTTAAAGGCAGAGTTAACATCAACCTTATGGCTCATCTCGATTAAATGTTTAGCTATAGACGAAGTTGGTAGTCTGGCACCTGCATCTATGGGCTTGTCACAATTCATCTGTTTTCCTAACCGCTTTGGGATATGCTCTCCCACCCTCACGTGCAACGCGCGATTACTCCTCCCTATGTATGTATGTCCACACACACAAGAAAACTGGTAAATTGTATGGGATGTGATATAATCACTTGTGCACTTTTGAGGTTTCCAGTGAAGCATATTTTTAGCCTTTTCGACAATTACAAGCTGGGCTGCATAGTAGGTTCTACGGATGATGGAATTCAACCTTTGTCTCAAAATCCTACTATTTATTTCCCCATTACATGGTAATTTGATGAAAACCTTTTTCTTAGGGACGGTATAGATTGTAGGTTTAGAGGCTAGTTGACTTCTACACCTGTTTAAAAACTTCAAAGGATATCCGTTTTCAACAAGAGTATCCATCAATATTTCGTTTTCCTTGTCTATAACATCAGCCGTGCAAATACGCTGAATCCTCTTAAATAGACACTTCACCAAGCCTCTCTTATATTGTAGTGGACAGAAGCTGTGAAAATTAAGATATTTCCCCCCGTTGTGTATTCAAAAACAGTTTGTTATTACTCTTAACCTACCTTGGTAATCCTTATTTGATTGGATTACCAAACGTTTGTGTGAATTATTCTTAATTCTTTTTTTTGTCACCTTGTTTAATTTAACTTTTCCATATATATTGACTTGACAAGTAAATGTGTGATCAGATTGTTCGAAATGTATAGCGCTAATACATCACATTTTTCAGATAATCTCCGTCTTCTCATAATGCTATCAAAATCTAAATGGAACTTGAAAGGAGTTAATTTTTCATAAATAACGACAGAGAATATTAAAATACCGGTGAAGTATCACGAAAATGAGTCATATCATCGACGACAAATAACGGATCAGAAAAACCACACGAGTTTTCGAAAATAAAAAATCCTAATTCCTACACATTATAACTATTCTTATAGTACCATGAATAGACTTAAATAACAATTCAATTTGTCCCGGCTAACTCACTGCAATTTGGCATAACTACAGTGTGCCGTAATTTAACAGTATTTAAAGTTGAAAATTAATGTACAAAGGTGTAGGTTACTCTCTTCTATATGAATAAGAAATGAGAATGGTGTGATAACCTACTGATTATACTGTGATCACACTATAATGAAGAGATGAACCTTCTGACATTATTAACTGCAGTAATAATATGCTATCAATGCTCCACAGACAATCCAAAACATCCCATCCACCTGACTAATCTTTCTCCAAACAAACACAAATTAGCACGCATTCGCGCACGCACCACGACTAAATAATCACACATCCAGCCACAGCCATCATCACTCTCCTTCACCAATAGCGTCAACCACATCGTCATCTTGCTGCTGCTGGATTCAACATAGAACTTGGCACCGAAGTGCAGCAGTTCGAGTTGCCATGTTCCAAATAGCACACAAAGGTAGACAGGAAAATGAGAGAAGAGAATCAATAGAATTTAGATAAGTAAGAGTGAAACAGAATGAGTAATGGTAGAAAGGAATATGAAAGATTACAGAGACTGAATACATCTGCGTTAGCCATTGACAACGATTTTCAGCCATGTCACCTATTGTCTGTCTCCAGCCATTGATTCTTAGAGTCCCGAGGGCGGGCCCCAACCCGGAAGTCTGCATCTCCCTCCCTACCTGACTCAGTTTAACTGTCAAGGATTCCATGGATTGATGCCATGTTTTTGTTTGGCATGGCACCACTTACTCTTCTCCAACCTGCACCTATATCAGCTAGTAATGCCCGTCCGTCGGGGGAGGCGATGGTTAGGCATGCGCAGCACGTGGCCTAACCATCTCAATCTATGTAACTTCATAGTTACATAGTTCACAAAGCTGCTACCTTGACGTGGTGGTCGGGCTTGAACACCGCAATGACCCAACAAGCTATACTGGCTGGAACTTATGTTCCTGCAGGTCCTACCATGCCAGGAAGGTTGTTTGGATAGCGGTTAGACTAAAAGCAGTTACCCAATTCAACCCTATGACTTCAAACAAACACCGCCGACTCAACAACAAACCACCAAATCATCACAAAACACTTCCATGAAATGTGGGGCGTCTACACGAATTCATGTCAGGCTGACATGAACTACAGCGACAACCCTATCACATTTACGGTGCACGACTCATCCCAGAGACCACAGACACCACAATCCACTAATATCGCCATCAACACCTATCGAAATCATATCAGTTCACTGATAAGGTATAATTAATCTATGCAAATTTATGTGCACATCATTTTACGGCCCTCAGATTATAAGTGATTACACTTGATTAGCATGATGACATATAGGTGAAAAATTTTAAACACATTTACTAAATCAATCAATGATATGGAAACAAAACCCGTGCAGTACTGTACTGGGCCAGACTGGATTATTGGGTTTACAAAAGACACTTACCTTTCGATTCTCTGTATAGCTGGCCAGACAAATACCCGCCCACCAGGAACCAAAAGGGGACGTTTGTAAAAGCAGCCTGAGATAATATACTCAAAATAAATAAATGAAAACTAACCAGACACAACCATAGCCTCGTTCGGCCCACATGTATTGAAACCCCATCCCATTATTCAAGCAAAAGCATTAAGAAAACAAATGAAGTTGGATGTCTGTCCGCAACTTGAATGTCAGGAGAGGTGAGGCCTTTAGGCCTACTGAAGGTACTCTAGGAGTCGTTTACTCGACCAAAAAAACCTGTAATGAAAGAATGAAAAACCATTAGCCAGCGATTAAACTGGAAATGAGCCTATCAACGTACAGATATATATCACATACATACGTATATATATATATACCCAGCCTTATAACAATTCTAAACTAATTCTAACCTACGCGTCAATAACGCCTTTTTATGGTAAATGAATATTTTATCTACCCACCATCTTCTGAAATAACACTGGTCGTGCTTAAAAAGAGAGCTGGGTGCCGCATTAGGTCTTTTCCTTCTGACATAACGCCAGTGCGTGCTTAATATGTCCTGTGAGGGCTGAAACAACGCTGATAAGCAAACCCAGTAGGTTCTAATCTACTCCTGAAAATGCCTAGAAAAAGAACACGGTGCTGAATATTAGTGCCAGTCATGCTGAAAACCTGCACTGAGTTTTAGTCTATGGCATTAGAGAATCCATTTCAGAACAGATTCAGAATTTACTCACACTACAGAATGTTAGAATTATTTCAGAATTAGTGAGATTTAATTCAGCATAATAGTAAGCTTGGGTATATTATAATTACAAAACGTTTATTGATGCGACGAAAGCAAACGAGATAAAAACGTCTCAGAAGGAAGGATGATTGAGTACCATTAAAAAGCAATGATTTACAGTCATATGGAAATTCGCATTACAGAGAATAAGCTAAATAAACCTACCACCAAAAGACAAGCTTCAAATCCTTCCAAAAATAAGGTTACTTACTATGACCTTACTTGATGCATTTAAACACATTCTGATTTCAGGCTTTCGGTTGAAGATGGAAGGCTCGAAACCCACGTAAATCCATTCCCAATTGGTACCTTTTGTTTTTTAATCCTTTCTTGAGCGAGTCGACCGAAAACGAAAGCACTATTGTTCCTCTAAGTCAATCAAAAGAATTAATCTCTAATTGGGAGAATCTTACTCCACAAATATATAGTTCTTCCTTATCTTTTTAGCTCTGCGCCTGTTTCCTTTGAGATCTACCGACGTGGTGAAAATCCAAAGAAGACATTTGTCAAGTCTTGGGATTTTGAATATCGTTATGGGATCTCGCCGCCGCCTATGATATGACAAGAAGGGACTGGGTAAGTCAAGCCATCCCACTTGATACAAACTTATTACATCACGAATCATACTGTAATCACATAACTTAGAGGTTCTTGGTGTCAGAAATTTTCACTTGACAAATAATCGCCATTATGATGAAATTTGGAAAGCCTACATTGAAATTTCCCCTCGCGTAATTTCTTTGTATTCTGCCCTGTTGTCATAGATAATTGTTAAAAAAGATATGCCATTTCTCCTTTCCCCAGACCGATCCATCACTGTCCTGTCCACAATTGTTTTACGGGGTGACACATGGCATACTGCTACTCAGTAGCATCTACCACATTTGCTTCCTCTCTCAGTAAAATGTTCCGAGTGGAGCTACCTCAGTCTTCCTAATGCTGCCAACTTTTATTTCATACTGACCTCTTTAGCCCACTGTGACCACCTCTGAAGTTGTTTGGCGTTAGCTCGTTCCTGTATGTCTCCTCTTGTGATAGTAGAAACAGGACCCCGTCTCACGGTGACAGAGAATGTCCCTTTCCACTTTGAGAGACGTTTTCGTGAAAGTAACCCACTTCCTGCAGTGTGCTTCCTTCACCTACGCTTTGCTTATTCTTGAATCTCTGCCCGGACGTCTTGGCTTGTATCTCATGTTTTTGCCCTATATTTCTGACTGTCTCCTTCCGTTCCGTTTCCCATCTCTTCATTTTCCACCGTGAATTATGCGGTCAGGCCTTACTGTGTTTTTTAGTCACGTTTCCCTATCACACATATACCGAAACGATGAGTCTTTTGTTTCGAGGAAAGAGGCACGATGTGCCGGTAGAATCAATGGTAACTCTGTCTCCAAATTACTTCCCTTCCAGGCCAAACACCATTCCAGTGTGTGGTAACTACTCTCTTTCACATCCCCGGCTTGTAGATAATGTGGTGTTTTTCTGATCTCGATAAAAGCTATATTTTGCCAACAGGACTCAAATTCTTCTCTTTTACGGCATCTACCTACCATGTAGCGTACTCTGTCACCACTGTAATATACTTTACTTATAGCAATAATTACCGATCTAAGTAGTGGCATAAAAAATCATGACGTGAACGTATTTTACATAAATTCCCATGCATTATTCATTATGACTAAGCATACAATTTTTATCATATGTGCACCGAAGTTCCACAATGTCGACCGGCCAACTGTCACATATTCCTCCGCTGATTTATGGGCTTCAACATGTGAGACTTGAATTTTGAGGTAGTGACCATAAAATAGTAGTATGTTCTTTTACCATCTTTCCTGAAACAATAGGCAGATGTGAAGCTGATTGTACACAAATGCTAACTGGGAATTGTACCAGCATCTAACTAGATGCTCGTACTTTTTGAGTGACTCCTTAGAGGTAATTCTTATCAAAATATTAACTCAATTCATGAGATCATCGCACCTGGGGAGACTCTTAGCTTCAGATTCCCCAAAAGCGACTATATTCCGACATCGTTGAAGGGAGGTCCACGAAAGCACTCAATAAAGTACTACAGATATTATAACTTATCACCGTTAATTGCTGTTACGTCCCTTCTCACTAGAATTCAAGAGTTGAGAGATATAAACCCCAGAAACAAAGAAATGAGAGCCATTCGGCCAACATATGACCAAGGGGAAATAGTGAAACTTTTGAAAATTAGGTTTACAAACTCCAAAACAGCCTGTCGAAAAACAATATACTTAGACGGCATTGCTTACGAGAATACTGAGGTGATATGTGAACTGTTTAGCAAGAACTTTGCCAGACTATACACCTTGGAGAACAAACAGTTCGTGGATTTCCCACGAATAACAGACGAATGTCTTAGTGACATACTTTTCACCACACAAGAGATTGATAAAGCTGTCAAAAATCTTAAGCTTAATAACACTACTGGTCCGGATGGTATATATTTTATTCAGTTGAAAAGCGGTAGTAATAATAAGAATTTACTCCTACTCATGTTATACTCAATTTCACTAAGCGATGGGACATACCCTACCTGCTGGAAGAAGTCTTATATTGTACCTATCCATAAATGCGGGCCTATAGCTGATATCAACAACCACCGCCCCACCAACATCACGTCCGTAGTTTCACGTATTATGGAGAAGATAGTAAACACTCAAATCATTCAGTACTCGCTGTCAAATGATCTACTATCCCCATCCCAATACGGTTTCTTTAATAGAAAGTCGTGCAATACTTGCCAATCAGATTATTCTGACTACATTACACAATGCATTGATAATGGGCGTTCGGTAACAACATTATTTCTCGACGTTAGCAAAATCTTTGATAAAGTCCCACACATCAGACTCCTAACAAAACTCCAATCCTACGGAATAACTGGAAAGCTTCTCAAATGGATAAATTCTTTTCTCACAGAAAGAGAGCAATTAGTCAAAATCAACCATCAGCCATCTTCATCAAAGCCGGTAACTAGTGGTGTAATACAGGGTACCGTTCTTGAACCTACTCTATTTCTCTTATTCATAAATAACAGTCTCTGTGATCAAGTATGGCAAGCCATACCTCTTCGCAGATGATCTCAAGATAGTATATGATTATGGGTGCGATGATATGAGCGTCGAAAGCAAATTCCAACATGACGTAAACAATCTAGGCGATTGGAGAGAAAAGTGGCAACTGACTTTCAACCCAAACAAGTACGGTATAGCCCACCTTGGACGCTGGAAGTCGAGAATGTGTCTATATATGTGCGGTGAGCTCCTCTCAGAACCTTAACACAGTCACAGATCTCGGGATAACATCCTCAGATTTAACCTTTTTCGATCATACAAATAAGGTAATATCTGACTGTAAACGACTCACTGGCTTTGCACTGTTTGGCTATTACACACAAGAAGTAAGATCGGCTATATATGAGACATATACTCGTGCCATATTTTGACATTTTCTCCTATTTAGTAACCTATGGTCTGCAGACCAAACATAGATTGAAAGTGTTCAGAGATTCCTCACCAAACGCAAAATAGTGTTTCACTAACAAGTGGAATATGTCAACAGGTGTATACGTCTGAAATTAGAACCTCTGTGGTTAAGGACAGTGAAACGCAACTTATTTCTGCTCTTCAAAGTCACTAGGAGACATTACTGCAGTCATTCATCCATAACGTGGGCAAATATCAAGTCATATCAGCTGCGAAACCATGACTACATTCTCAAGGTGGCTAACCACAGAAAAACCACTGGGGTAAACTTTTTCCCCATTAAATATTGCACTCTTTGGAACCAACTACCATCTGAGATTAGATGTGGAAACCCCGATGGGTTCAAACGGAGTCTAGAAAGACACATTAACATGTACATCCTAGCTCGTCTAAAGGACCGAAACTGCTGGTAGAATGGTAAATGAAAACTAGTCCAGTCTTCAATATAGTCACTTACGCATAACTCGACTCTACTACTTACGCAGCGAACTTTTAACTTATTTATTTATTTTCTATTCTCTATAATCTTCAATGAGTTGTGGTAGTATAACTAATTTTAGAAACAATTATATTGGCAACCACATCTTTTAATATCGTACATATATATGTACATATTATGGAAATGCGTCAAGCAAGTACATTGGTCTCCTTCAAAAAGGTACTTAATGACAAACTACAAGAGTTTGCAAACGATAGTAGTTCTAGTTCCTATCTGAGAGCCTCCGAAATTATAGGTCCATTTAATGTATAAGCTTAAATACTACACCTGTTGTTTATTGCCTATATTTATAATTCTAGATAAAACATTAACGGTTAAGATACATATGCTCAAACAGACAAGAAATCTCGTTTGTAAAACTACTACCCAACACAATAAGCGGAATAAAATGGACATAAACCGACAACATGTAAAAGGTATAACTCACCACAACATCACATGCACAGATGTACCCTCGTGGGGCACCATATATCCCTCACCGACTGCAACCCATCTTAGATAATGTGAACTTATCTCCATAATGTTGCTGAGCAGTTAATATTCTCAACTCCTGTCGGAACAGTTGAAATTCATAAAGCATCCTCACGCTAAGAAAATACCCACGAGCAGTAGAAATCCATTAATTAATGCGTCTGAAGCTTATGTATTTACTCCCAACAATGACATTGCAGATCAAATGAGATAAACATATCACTGATTTCAAAATAACACATCAATGAACTATAATTCAAGGATTCTGCACACAACGAAGTTATGTATGCAAATTGACCTCAAGCTTTATTTTTTTCCCAGCCACTTATAATCCATCCACCAAAGACCTGGTTTTTTTGTTAATGCGAAGACAATACTTCTGTATTTCCTGATGTGTTGCACTCACTGACGATCTAGCAGATTTTTCCAACTGTGCACAAAAATGATTGTATATGAGTGAAAAGGCTGTTTTATACTACTGGGATTAACATTTATTAAGTGTATGTATAATCTCCAGCGAACATGTAAAGCATATCTTGCTACTGCCTGTAAATTGTGATTGAATTATTTGGTTCTATTTCTGTAACAATTTGATGATGCCTGTAAACTGGCGTCCCTCATGTGCTGTATTATGAGAATAAATTTACTTATTTGTTTGTTTATTTATATGTACATCATTAATGATACACTGCTATCTTTTGTATCGAAATGACTTTACTCAGTCAATAAATACCTTTTTTCACATACTTTTCTAAAGTGTACAATTTCATAACAGTATTTTTAACAGAACATAAATTGAAGGCTTACTTTGCAATGTCTGATGCATACTATATGAAAATCAGTCATGAAAGCTTAGCAAAACTAGTCCTGTTAACCGGCTGTTTTATTCAGGATCGTTCTACTTAATTTTATCACTAATTGTTCCACTACCCATTAATCTCTACTAGATAGACTATAACCTTGTTGCTGTAATACTAACTACTTCTATACTTTATAAATTTTAAAAGGAAACTTAATTTCCTAGTCATTTGTAAGAAATGCTTACATGAATTGATCGTTCATTCTTCAACTACATTGACAACATGTATGCATGTATAAAGGTGATACTGCTAAGAATGTCCTCAGGTATCGATGTATCCGGTGATCTAATGGCAAACATTCGTCACGAAAGCTATTAATGTGTAGTATACTGTATGATTGGGACGGGCTCAAAGCAATGCAATGCTGCAACCACAGTTATTGCCTAAATAAAGTCTCAGAGCACACATCAAAAAGGAGGGAGGGTGGCGCGTGCTGATCAGCAGATATGGTAGTGGTCACACATGCGAATCACTCATATCTGTAGAACGCTCGAGAACACAATTTAATATCATAAAAAGACATATAAGTGAAGGATAATGCAGATTTCAGTTAGATCTTCAGGTTCTGTTCTACTTTACACAGGTTTATAAAAACAGCACATAATGAAATTGCTCATCACATTCGTGGTGATTTTGTCATTTGATGTAGGGCGGCTGTTGTGTTGTTACTAGGTCAGATCGTGTTTTGAGTCCATCATTCCTATTCAAGCAATTTGGATTCCACTTGAGGGTATGAAGTACTTCTGATGATATAAGATGTTCTCTGTGATTTCTGAAATTTTTCTGAATGATGACTTCAATATCGCCGAAATTAATTTTGTGACCTGATTCTACAGTGTGTAGGTCACCCGTGGCTTATGATTTTGCAAGCTTTTCTAGTTCATCTGGATTTCTTGGCTGTCGAACATAGATGATCAACGGTGTTCTTTTCCTCTGATTACCTTGATTTTTTGCGATGTTTGTCCGATGTAAATCACATCACATTCCAAGCATTTTATATTATAGACAAAATTAGATAGAAAATCTTTGGGGATTTGGTCTTTTATATGGACAGGATTGCTTCGAAGTGAGTCTGATGTTCTCAAGAAAACTCTGATGTCGAGTTTATTGAGTACTCTCCTGATATCGTCTGACGTCTCTGCTCTATATGAAATGACAACTGTTGAGGTCCATGTTTTCGGAATACGTTTTTGACAATATTTGACGTCAGTGTTGATTCCGTTGATGAAGTTCTACGGGTTGGTGTTTTGCTTGAGAGTCTCAGCAATGTTTGATATTTCTTCCTTTTCCTTCTCATCAGTTATCAAAGAGTGTGCTCGTCTAAGAAGACTTGAAACAAGTGACATCTAAACTCATCGTTATAATTCTCTACATTTTCTCCCACTTTAATATCCTGACTACTCCAACTACTACACTTACACTTATTATAACTGTTGTTGATATTGTATACATGTGTTTATATATATATACATCAACCTCAAATTTAACTAGCTCTGTGTTTTTGCGTTTTATTTATTCCTTGTTCGGTCTTTTAGTCTGAATAACCTACACTAATTAAATCTGTTATTATTATCTCTTTTCTTCTGACGACGGTACTGTAGGAATAGCTAGTGAAAGGATCAACTCAATTCATAGTAGCAACAAAGTCTCAATACGACGTGCATTTTCCCGTCTAACAGGAAATATCCACTTTTGTGAATAATTCGTTTGGGAAACCTGATCTTCCTATCCGGCGAATTTTATTCAACCATTTCTTCTTCACCGAGCCTGTGTTTGGTACTTCCCACTGTCTCGAACTACTACCCAAGCTTCAGGTGCTACTTCTGTAGCAACATCCCCCTCACTCTTTCAAATATACAGGACTTGTTGGCCTGTTACGTGATTGTTGTGAAGCCGAATAACCCGAAAGTTACAGGTAAAGTCAAAAGCTTTTACTTATATACTTTATCTTTCTGTTCTGTGCTTTCTACTGTCTTTTGCCGTCAGTCTATTGGACAAAACTCCACTGTCTCTTATCACTTAATCATCAGTATTATTTTAGGAGTAAAATGACTATAGATTCTCACCCCAAGATAAGTAATGGGAGACCATACACCGTAGTCACCAGAGCTTCAGCCAAACTAAGCAAGCAGGTGAATAGTATGACACCTACATCCACAGTAGACCTTGAAACAAACAGGAAGGCCAATAAGAAACGTTCACGACGTCGCAAGACGACGAAAACGTTCCCCAAGGAGGCAGACGATTGCAAGGTCTGCAATTCTATTGTCGGACAAGCAGACTCTGCTTTCGAATGTAACTTTTGTAAGCAATGGGTACATTGTAGATGTGACACCGGAGTACCAAAGGTATATTACGATTTTATGCGTAAGAACCCATGCCCATGGTTCTGGTACATATGCCCAAGTTGCCGTCCTAATGCAGCCTCGTGTAGTTCCTCGAAAGCTACAGATGGCATAGAGATATCAGGAAAAAACGTGAAACGTTTTACTCCCACCAGCACAATTGCATGTAAATCGGGGATACCAAAATCCACACCGGTTATACTTGCAATTCCTGCCATAACTGCCCCAGACACAGAGGTTGAAGCACCAAGGGTACCTGTCGCTGGGAAAAGACCCTTACCGTCCACCAGTAAAAGTGGCCACAGCACTGCGACACATAATAATACCCAGTTGCACCAGACGAAACAAAACGGTCTTAAGGGGGATGACAAATGTGCGAGGACCGAACCTAAATCCACGGTCAGTCGATCAAACTGCGTTATCCTCTTTAATGTACAAGACTGTAGCAGTAGTCCGCTGGAAAACAGGGCCCTGTTTGATCAGGAACAGTGGTCCAACTTATGTAGCACACTGGGTCTGGACATCCAACCAGTAAAACTGTGCAGATTGTATAAGGGCACTGCTGCTCCTCAAGGCAAACCATCCCCACTGAGGGTAACACTAGGCTCTGCCGAAGATGCCGAAAAAGTTTTATTGACTTCCCAAGTCCTTTCTATACGGAGGACCTGCAATATACGTGTTAGGCCAGATAGGCCATGGAAGGAAAGACAAATGGCGAGGGAGTCGCCAGAGCTTATTCCTTCTGCCTCCATGGTTGTTCACGGCATTCCAGAACTGGAAACTGGGAACGCTTGTGAGAAGCACTGTCACGATGTCCAGCAATGGAGATGGTTGGCATCCCAGATGGGTCTGGGAAGTTCAGGGGCTGTCTCTATTTTTAGACTGCCTCGACCCACTCACCTAATGTCAATTAACACCCCACGTCTGTTAGCTGTTAAGTTTAGCTCCCGAGACCACTTGACTACTGCTCTCCAGAGATGGTACGAGACCAAAGACAAGGTCAGCAGACACATTCGCTGCTGCGAGAGCCGGCCTCGTACCCAAAGGAGAGAGCAAAACGTTGTCATAGAACATCCCCAACCCCTAGTCACAATACAGCGGTGCAGCACGGACGATGATAGCCAGTGCCATCCAAGTGCTCCGACTGAATCAGAAGAAAAAAACTCCAACAGGCCGGTTCCCGGGGAATCGGCCAACTAGTTCGTAGGATAACTCCTCAACCGACAGCCCACATCACGTCAACCACCCCCCAATACGGGGACGTGGTGAGACTGACTACCAGTTGCCTGTACAGTAATGTGAGAGGTCTAAGAGGCAAAATAGCTGAACTTAGATACCTACAATCACAGCTGAACTCCAAAATCATAATACTGACGGAAACCTGGCTAACCCCTACGGTGGCAGACAGCGAAGTCAGTATAAATGATATGGTCCTTGTCAGGCGAGATAGGGATCTGAAAGAAGGAGGTGGAGTCGCCATATACGTCGACAAACAGCTCAGATGTGTCCATGCAATCGACCCTCCCCTCATTGAGCTCCCTGACTCCATATGGTGCCATTTCACCGTTGGGTACTGTAAGTATCTAGTGGGCAGCATTTACAGATCACCTTCATGTGGAACAGACCACAACCAGGTACTGCTGAATGCAATTTCAGCGACACATGACATGGGTTATGATCAAATTGTCACAGCCGGAGACTTCAATGCCCCATCTCTTAACTTGATGACGGGATGTGCCCAGGACAGATTTGATCGAAATCTGCTGCATACCATCAGGGAGGCCGGATTCACTGAAAATGTCAGAATGGACGCTAGATGGGGCCCAGATGGGAAGTCTTCTAGACTGGATTACGTGCTCACTAGTGACCAGCTACTAGTGGAAAACGTTCAGATCACGACTCCCATAGGTAGTAGTTACAGACCAGTTACGCTACTCCCAGTGATATCGAAGATATTGGAAAGTCCCATTGACGACCACATGAGAAAATACTTCGACGGGACTAACCTACTCCATGAAGCACAGCACGGTTTCAGGAGGGGAAGATCCTGTGTGACGAATCTTCTACTAGCTTGGAACGATTGGACACTATCATGGGATGTAAAGGTACCAGTCCATGTGATCTTTCTCGACTTTGCGAAAGCATTCGACACAGTTCACCATGGTCTGCTCCTTCACAAAATAAGCGAAGCCGGTGTTTCTGGAGCACTTCTCGCATGGCTGGAAGATTATTTAGGCGAGAGAGAATTCTGCACCAAAGTCAACGCATCCATTCATCCTGGCACACCTCGGCATCAGGGGTTCCTCAGGGTTCTATCTTAGGGCCGTTGATGTTTTTGATTTTTATCAACGACCTGCCCTGTCAACTGAATTGCTCTGCGCTTCTCTACGCTGACGACGTAAAGATTTGGAGAGCAATAAACTCATCGGAAGACTCCGACAGATTGCAGGCTGACCTGCAAACGCTGGGAGACTGGGCTCTGGCTAACGGAATGCCTTTCAACTTAAAGAAGTGCAAAGTAGTGCAACTTCATTCCGGCAGGTCACAGAGTGCAAATTACACCCTTGGTGGCCAGAACTTGAGTTGTGTGCCATCAGAACGCGATCTAGGCCTTATTTTAACAGAAAAGCTAGACACCAGCGTAAATTACACGAGGGATGTCGCCAAAGCTTACGCCACTTTACACTTTATGCATAGGCAGCTGGGAGCTCTTACTCCTGAACCATTCCTAACGTTGTATACGACATACGTGCGGCCACTCCTTGAGGTGCATAATATCATTGCTCCTCCGCTACTCAAAAGGGATGCTAACATGCTAGAAAGTGTCCAGAGACGAGCGACAAAATGGGTGATCGGCCTCCGCAACAAATCATATGAGGAGAGACTGAAGAAATTAAGTCTTTACACACTTAGTTACCGTAGTCACAGGGGAGACCTCATCACCGTCTATAAGATCTTAAATGACCAGGCCAATCCTAATAAGAGCATCCTGCCATTAAGTGATTATAGGCTTCCACGAGGTAACCCGCTAAGGATAGCACACCAGAGACCAAAGACTCGAGTGCGTTCACATTTCTTCTCGCTTCGAGTTTGCCGCCTCTGGAACGCTTTACCGGCGGCCGTAACTACAGCTCCATCTGTGGAGACTTTTAAGCGGAAGCTGGACAATCATGCAGAAATGCATGGTTTGTGTCTCAATGGCTTACCCTCTTAAAATTTGAAACCACATTGTCAATGAATAAGCATACAAGCTAAATCTCCACGACCCGTCTTGTCTCCTCCCACTGTACCCACTACTCTATCTTTTCTTTCTTTCTTTATTATTTCACCTTTATAATTTCACTTATCTCAACCTATATTATCTACACTACAACCTACTATTATTATTATTATTACTATTCTACTTTTATGACTATACCGAATGACCAACAGGTGTTAGGTCAAACTCCATTCACGGCAGCAGCTGAGTCCTAACATACTGCACAATACAAACCACAATCTTGACCAATCCTCGCACCACTCCTCTTGGAGTCTACCAGAGCCAAAGCAGCCGAGTGGCGGGATTTACTACGCATAAGTTCACCGAAGATCTGGAACCCCTACCTTACAATCAAGAAGCGAGCTCAAAGAAATCACTGGTTTATACTAGCTCCTATTAGTGTCAACCAAAGCTACGACAGACGAGTGGCGGGACGAACTATGCAGAAGTTTACCGGAGACCAGGACCTTTTACCTAAAAATCAAGAAGCGAGCACAAAGAAATCAAATTGGTCTATACTAGCTCGTAAGAATGATAGTGGATGTCAACGAAAGGTAGAAACCTGGGTAAACTATAAAGCCCTCAGCAGAATTTATGTAAGTTCGCAGAGTTTTTCTAACAACAGATAACTTCTTTTTGTAAAACACCAACTTTCTGGTCATTAGGTTAAACACGATTACAATTCATTCTTCTGTAGACGAACTTACAGACTACATTGGACATTGAATTTTGGTTGTCATGGCATGCATAAGCTGAGACTTTTCGAAGTCTTCCACTTTTGGAGAAGTGACACGAGAGCAGACCATCATTTATCATTCTATTTTTATTTTGATAATTTTGTCGAAAAAGTCACTGTAGATGTGACCATTGTGTAATGCTGATTATACAAACAAGCAGCTTTGCTCTGTTAATTAATACTATATTAGCATTATTATATTACATTTTTCCACTAAAGATGGAGATAGATGTCATGATTGAACTTCATTTTTCAAAACCTTTCCTATAGCTCTAAATAAGTTCATTTCTGATGGAAATGTGTTGCATATATATGTGATGTGTTTGATTCTATAAAATCAAATGAAGTTCATGCTTGATTTGAAATTTCATACTTCAGAAGATACTCATACTTCAGACTTGATACAGTGCTTTTGTAATCTGGTGTATTAGGACTCATTTCTGCCTAATAAGAAAGCTAACTTAATGTAAATATCTAGAAAGAACACAGTATATGGCCCAACTACTTAGTACAATTAACGGTTTGAGATGTACTGATTGATTCGATCATTTCGAGATATAAGCAGACAGGAGGGAAAGAAAATTGTGAAAATTATGAATAAATAAATAAATTGAGTACATGGATGCAGTAATGATATTACTGTCACATTATAAAGCTAACCCCCAATATCTTTGGTTATAGTGCACCATTATATCACTGAAGTTTATCAGAGTATTGACCATTAGGGAAATAGTGACTTTTGTCTTCAAGTTAAAACCTTTGTAGCCATTTCGAATGTATATATGTGTATATACGATTGCTATTTTATATGTAATTGATAGAAGATGGCAGTCAAAAATTATTTTTTCTTTATTTTTACGCAGGAATATAGCAAACTCTTTTGAACATTATTTATAAAAAAGAAATTACTACAGAGTTTTATGGGGAGTTTTAATGGAGTCACCGTCACAAAGCTACATATGGTTTGCGTGTTCCTCATAATTTAGTCTGTCGTCGCTACTTTTCCGATATAACTGGTAAGAGCCGCAATAAATTAAGGTTTTGCTCAAAGTTTTTATCAGTGCATTGAAATTTTGATGTTAACCTTTTTTATTATCAGTGTAATAAGATAAAATCGCAAAAGGAGTTCATCGTCTATCTGCGCATATTATTTTATTTCATTGACGTGGTTTTCTGACAGATACCTTTGTCCTTTACTTGTCAAAATAAGAATTTTTCGAAATCGTTGTGTACTGCATTTTTTGACTGCATTTTCGGCTCCTTCAGCTGATTAAAAAACCTCTTTTGGGAGCCCATGCCTCATCTGGTTTTCATGCTTATCTGTGAATTTGCTATAAGGATGCTGAACAAATTGCTGCGGCCTAGTTAGTCTTATGCAAACTTACAAGGGAGTGTCTATTGAGCTCAATAACAAGTATGTGAATAAAAATCCAAGTTAATGAGGTGATAGCGTAACAATATATTATAAAAAATACAGTAATGAGTTATCTTAATTAAACGGTTAGATTGTATTCGGAAGTTATCTATATTCAATCATGAATCGTTTTAGGCAAGAGTCATGTACAATGTTTGTAATTTCAACATCTAACAGAAGAGTGTACAATATGATATTGTTACGTACTCCACAGACTTATGAAAACATGAACTTTTGCGATGGTCATTTCAAAAAATCGGTTGACTAAGTTTTTCACTTTCCATAGTTTATTATGATGTACTGTTTATTCCTGAGATGACATTGAAACTAGATCACTCACGGTTCTTCATGCATGTAGTAAAGTCTTTTGTGATGAGAATAATGTTGAAGACTTGATGTTTTTAGTTAGAAACTTTTCAACTTTCTTTGCAAATGATTCCTCATTATAGATAATTTGGGATTCTATGACAAATTTCGATGAAATGCTCCACTATTACACTTCTAAAGAGCCACTATCATCTCTTTATAGCTGGACTGGATGGTATTCGCCTAATCGGTTTTAGGAGACACCAGTAAAACGACTCTTACATCGGGTTTTTATAGAAATGGGTTAGAGGCCTTACATACGGTAACGTTGTCATATGCGTGAGATTTAAATTCAGGTTGTTTAAAAGTAGTGAGCGATTAGAAGCTGATACTTTCACTGTAGAGTTACACCGGAGCTATTGGTTTACATCCACTGCCTTCTTAAGGATTGAAACGGAAATCTCCCTTTATGGACTTAGTTTCCTGTTTCTCACCACAAATTTTTCTGGATAGCCACTTTTAGCTAGGATCTTTTGTTTCAAGAGCATGAGATCTTTTTGTGATATGTCACCTGATACAACTTATTCGAGAACATTTGAAGAGTTAGGCGATATGAGATCTGCTGTGACTAATAGGTATGGAGCTGGAAAAATTAATTATCTGGCCATTGGCTAAAGGTTTGTTGGGCAATAGTTTGTGTTCGAAACGTCATCAGTTAATGTTACTGTATACAACTGTACGATTCATCAAAATAAAATCTTATCTATAATGAAGTTATACTCTGCCAAAGCGTCCAAGTTTTATACTTGTTGGGGAGGAATGTTTCTAATAATCCATCTTCTGTTTTAGTGGATTCTAGGACCTAAAAACAACATTATTTTACTCATTTTGGCTTCATTCGTGATTTTAACAGAAGGATAAATGCTGTCAAGTGCTTCTTGTACTCAATTCAAATCGTACTTATCACGATAAATTATAAACTGTCATCTATATGCCCGTTTTACATTGGACATATTCAGCGATTATTGAGTTTATGTGACATAAAACAATATATTTACAGCAATATCAAGTAGAAAACGTGTGGCTACCTCATCTTTCCATCGGAAGACATTATTTTTTAAGGTGGATTGTACATTTAATGCTGATCTTAGCATCACTTATTGTAGATATAAACCAGGAAATAATCTGGTTGACTTAGAATATACAGACGAAATAGTCCTTCTAGGCGAGGATGCTGACAAAATGCAGAGTCTCCTGAATACCTTGAGCTGCAATCTACGAATGTTTGGCATGCGATTCACCCCGCCAAATGTAAGATGATGTTGAAGAACTGGACTACACTAACTCCTAGTTTAGAAATAGGGAGTGAAGTGGTAGAGCACGTTGACCGCTTCACTTATTTGGGAAGTACCATCAGCCCCAACGGGTTGATCTCCGACGAAATCTCAGCATGGATAGAGGGCTGGTTTCGCATATGCCAGTTTACACCGTCTCTGGCGTAGACTTGATATCCGACTGGCTATCGACCAAGGGGCGTGTGTACTGCTCAGCAGTCCGCTCCGTCCTCCTTTATGGCTGTGAGTGAGACCTGGCCATTGGGAGTGGAAGATATGAAAAGATTAGCTGTCCTTGATCATAGGTGTCTGCGTTCTATCTCCCGCGTGAAGTGGTATAATAGGGTGAGCAATATTGAGGTTAGGCTTTGGTTGAATGCTAGGTAAGGAGGAAGAGGAAATCAATCGACGAGGTTGTGAAATTACATTGACTGAGGTGGTTAGGACATGTGTTACGTATGCCTAGTCATCGCCTTCCTCGACGGGCAATGTTAGCTGACATGGGGTCAGGCTGGGAAAGAGCTAGCGGCGATCAAACCAAAACACGCCACCAGTTAATGAAATCTACAACTGTTAGTTTAAGCCACGTAAGAAGGTATAGACTTCCTGGTTGGGGTCCTTGGGACGGAAAACACTAATGACGGCTGGAGACAGACAATTGGTGATATGGCTCAAAATCACCGTTCTCAATGAATAGCACAGATGCATCCACTCCTTGTGATTTATGATTTCAAATGGAACTATATTGCTCTTCGTTACTACTATTCCTTTGTCTCACACCTCTGTTTACTGTCTATATTATGCATTTCTTCTCTTGCTTTGTGTGCTACATGGAGTGTGGTGACTTGAACTGCCTCATATAAGTGCAAATTTCTATGTCGAATACAGACAGACAAATATGAGGTTAATACACCGACACAATTTATTTTCACCTGTAAGTCTTCATGAAAAACAGACTTTCTCTGGAAACCAGGGATTCCATATTAACTGGTAACGTGTTTTCTAGATATATTCAAATCTCTCCCGAAATCAAGAAGTTCAAACCTACTATGAAGAGGATAACTGAACGATCTTACAAAATGATTAACAATTTCGCGATTTAGTGGTAGGGTAATTCTAACACATATTTACAGTTGGACAAAGACGTGAGCAATATTTGTGTGCTTTTCGCAGGACATAAAGCTGACAGGATGGGAGTCATGTTCGCTTTGAGATGTTGGTAAAAATCTTCACCGTTCAGTCTTTTAAGGATGTATATTAGCCTCTGTTTGATTAATACAAACAACATTTATAGATTTTAGATTTTTGTTCCCTTTTGTGATTGATTTGTCTTCTCCATCACCCCTATGATTTTTCACTCCATGCTTGAAATATGGTCTCTTTTCGACTCATCGCCTATCGCTTTGTTCAATAGTTATAATAATAATTATTGTTGTTCCCTTGGGTTCCTAGTGGAACATAGGGCTTCAACTACACGCCTCCACTTGCTTCTGTCTTCTCCTGTACTTTTCACCTGCATCCATGTTAATCCACACTGTTTCAAATCTTCTTAACACAATATCCTCCATGTCACCCTTGGACGTCCCACTCGCCGCTTTCCTTTCGGGTTCCATTCGAGCTATGACCTGACGCGCGATGTCACCCAGTGGCCTCCTCAGCGAGTTTCCCATCCATCTCCACTTTCTCCCGCATATTCGTTGAGCGATTGGTTCTTGTGTTGTTTGTTCCCATAGTTCCGGCCATCTGATCTTCAGTATAGAGCCAGCGAAGACAGTTGTTGATAAAGGACTGCAACAGGCTGTTGGAAATATTCTTTGTGACCCATTGGCCAAGTTTCTGATCCGTATAGAAGAAGTGACTGACTTGACGTTTGTATTGAAAATCCGAATTTTGTTGTTGATGCAGACTGAGTGACGAAGATTTCCAGATTGGTTTCAGGTTGATGAATGTGTTTCTCGCCTTCCCGATTCTCGATTTGACATCCTCGTCCGTCCGTTTCTCCTGTAGTTGAGACAATGCTCCCTAGATAAGTGAGTGAAGTAACCTCTTTCAAATCCCTCTCGTTGATGGTGATTGGCACTGGATGTTGCTGCTGTTGTTGTTGTTGGTTGGTTATTTTCATAACCTCTGTCTTGTCTATGTTCACCTGGAGTCCTGTCTTCTCTGGCTGCTTCTTCGACCAGTTTGTCTGTTTTCGCTTGTAAGTCTTCGATTTTGTGTGACATCAAACATAAATCATCCACACGCGAAATCCAGGTCTTCTAGGTTCTTAACGTTGGTCCAGGATATCCCTGTCTTCTCGTTTCCCACTGTCTGATGCATAATCCAGTCCACCACAATTAGGAATATCATTGGTGATAATAAGCACCCTTGTCTGACTCCTGTATTTACTCCAAACGTCATTAAGAAAATAAAAGACTGTTCAGTGGAAAAAGTCATCTTTATTGGTGATGTTGTTGTGCTGGTATATTTTGATTAAACTGGCGCACACGTATATCTTAGTACTTCTTCGCGTTTATAATTGTGACCTAACGTTGTGATTACTCGACATCCACAACGTAATTCAAAAGGCACTTGCGAAGGAATACGATAGTGTATTATTGCAGCAATCAAAATTCAAAAATCGAGCGAGTACAAAAGGTATCAATTGTTAACATGCAAGATTTAGAGTAATAAACAAATCAAAGTCCCATTACATAGTGAAAGTAAACTGCGATGAAGAGTAATAAAACGTGTCACTACAATGTCACCTTTAATGGCTGTACAATCGTATTCATATTTCAAGTATTGGTTTTACAGGGATTCGATTAGTTAAAGGGTTTCGTCATGAGCTTACGTCAGTTAGAGAACCACTGAAAAGTTAGCTGGAATTACTGGACAGCTGCTTCGTAATAGTTTGAGACTCTTCATCAGTACGTACCCAGTGGTGTTCGAACCCAAGTTTTCAATGGTTCTCTAACCAATGTCGGGTATTGATGAAATCTTGTAACCCGTTAAATCCCCGCAAACCAATACTTGAATATCAATGAGATGCTCACTAGTGATTGGCCCCATTCACGTAGGTAGTTACCTCAATTCTAGTGGGAAGTCGTGACCAGTAGGATACAGTAGGTCGGGTGTGAGGACAAACACTCGCCACCGATGACATTAGCTAGTGCCAGTTGCAATATATCGTGTATTGGTGGAAATAGGTATTCATGCAATAAGCATTGGATCTGGTCCCAGTGGCTTAACGGTCTATGAGCTTGTTAGCTTTGTCACCGGAAGGTTCTAAGTTCAAACCCTGGTGATGGATGCGTACTGATGAAAAGAGTCCCAAGCAGCAGGACGAAACTACTAACTGTCCAGTACTCCCAGATGGTTTTCCAATGGTTGTCTAACCGATATCAGTTCGTAATGAAATCCGGTATTCATATTTTCCAGAAAAGTATAGTAGTCTGTATTAGGTGTGTGTGACTTAATTGATACAATTAACCAAAAGTACTTTAAACGAAATTCGGTAAGGTGAAAATTGTTGTTCGATGAGAATCAAAATGCCTGAGTGTCTATTTTGACAAGTGTAAATATGGCGAGATGAAGAAAAACCCAATCCATCTCTATTTTCTCTTACATATTTGCTGAGCGATCTGCTCTTGGTTGGTTTGTTCCCATAGTTTCTTGTTGCTTATTCTTTCTGGCCATTCGATCTTCTTTGTGGAACCAGCGAAGACAGCTGTTGATGAAAGTCTGCAACAGGCTGTTGCAAATCCTTTTCGTGACACTTAGGACAAGCTTTTGACCCATATAGAAGGACTGACTTGACATTGGTGTTGAAAATGCGACTCTTGTTGCCTATACCAATTGCGGAAGATTTATAAACTGGGTTCAGGTTGATGGCGGTGTATCTTGTCTTTCCGATTCTCGCCAGCTTTGACATTTTCATCCGTTCTGGCTGTCTCTAGTTGAAACGATGCTTCCTGGCCAGATAAGTGAAGTAGGCAACCTCTGTCAAACCTCTCCCACTGATGGTGATTGGTGCGGGTTGTTGTTGCCGTTGATTGGTTATCTTCATCACCTCCGTCTTCTCTGTGTTCACCTGCAGTCCTGTTTTCGTTTACAAGTCTTCGAGTTTGTGTGACATTAGATATATATCATCCACACGCGAAATCCAGATCTTCTAGAGTCCTCTTATCGGTCGTCCAGCTTATTCCTGACTCCTCGCCCCACCCCAACATTCTGACGCAAAATCCAGTTCATCACAATTAAGAATATCATCGGTGATAATAGGCAGCCGCTCTTGTCTTATTCCTGTATGCACTTAAAACGCCTCGCTGAGTTTTCTGTTGTGGATCACTTGACACTTGATTTGCCTTCTTTGCGATTCATAATAATAATAACAGTAATAATAAATACTTGTAAACAGGTAATCTTGTTGAAGGAAAGTGTATAAAATTGCGTGTATCCATCTAGAGCAGAAAAAATTGTTGAATGTTTATTTTCGTTGACCGTCCCATTCCCTTTAATATCTCCTTAGGTATTTGGGTATACAATTTAATATGGAGTATGACATACCACAGAAAAGTTTTAGACCTTTATGACTGATATGTCCCATTTAACATCGTATCTAATTTCAGCCGGATATTTAGTAATAATAATAGCTTTATTTTGTGAAGGGTTTATATATCGTACAAAATTTCCAGTATAGTTTATTTCATGATATTTTCCCTTCAACCAGGATCTTCAAATAAAATATCACGTGACTGCAGATCGTGTGAAACACTTCTGCTGGATATGAAGTGCAAACCAAGAGACATTATTATGTCTGTTCTTTGTTTTCTTCGGCAAATTCGGATAATTTGGTTCAATAACAATTTGAAAAGGTTCAGGAATTCAGTATATCAGCCAAGGACACAACCCATGAACAGCTAGTTATCTCTTGGACTGCAATGCGCCACAACCCACGATTATGTTCTTTTTCTCAAGATAACTAGAAACTTGAGAATCAGAAAGTTGTAAACACATTGAAATCTCAGCATGGATACAGAAGGCTAATTTCACATATGCCAGTTTAACGCCGTCTCTGAGTTAGTAGACGCGATATCCGGTTGGCTATCGACCATAAAGCGGGTGTACTGCTCAGCATTCCGCTCCGTCCTCCTTTCTGGCTGTGAGAGAAACCTGGCCATTGAGAGTGGAAGACATGAGAAGCCTTGCAGGCTAGCTGTCTTTGATCATAGGTGCATGCGTTCTATCTCCCGCGTGAAGTGGTATAATAAGGTGAGCAATATTGAGGTTAGGTTTTGGTTGAGTGCTAGGTAAGGAGGGAGGGGAAATCAGTAGACGAGACTGTGAAGTTACATCGATTGAGTGTGATGGTTAGGAAATGTGTTACGCATGCATTTCTATCCTAGCCATCGCCTTCCTTGACCGTCGGGGAATGTTAGCTGACATAGGGTCAGGTTGTAAAAGAGCTACTAATGGCGGTCAAACCAAAACATGGCACCAGTCAATGAAATCCGCAACAGTTAGTTTAATTAAGCCAGTCACGTAGGAAGATGTAGACTTCCTGGTTGGGGTCCTGAGAACAGTAAACACCAATGAGGGCTGGAGACAATTGGTGATATGGCTCAAAGTCATCGTTATTACTGGCTGGCGCAGATGCATTCACTCCTTATGACTTATAATACCCATTGAAACCATACTGTTCTTCCATAATACTATTCTTTTTGCCTCGTATCTCTGTTTACTGTCTCTATTATGCATTTCTCCTACTTTCTTCTCTTGCTTTGTGTGCTACATGGAGGGAGTGTGGCGACTCAAACTGCTGCACACTGGTGTAAAGTTCTGTGTTGAAACCAGTTAGTCAGTCAGTTATTTTTATCAGATTTCAACAAAATGAATGGCAGAAAATATCTGCGAAATATCGATGGGATTTTTCAGTTTCCCAAATTTAAGCAGGCTGCTTGTTAAGACTGTTGAGTAGACAGCTGTCACTGTCTCGGATCAGCAGGGTGATATTTGATAAGTCCACGTTGAAATAAGTAGCCTTATTGCATAACAAACTTGAATAAGCATCTTGTAAAGACCTGGAAACCTATTTATATCCAACTACTAATTCGTGCAAATGATCCAAGAACTTTCTTTCAACGAAATGAGATACTATAACCCACGTCAGTGGCACAGCGGTTCGGACGCTCACCGACCATGCACATGGTCCGGGATTCGATCCCCTGCTGATGCACACCTGATATCAATGGTTGGCCTGCAAAATTTGGGCTACCGATATCACATGCTAAAATTCCATACTTGTACCAAAAATACTGTGTAGTTTCAAGCTATAATCAAAATAATGATAGAAAAATAACCTCGATTACATGCTTTCTACTACATAATACGTACAGATATTTATTGCTTTTGACAATCTTAAGCAGTTAAGAGACAGACAGCTTAAAAGTATTTGAATAATGATGCTTCTGGTACAAGGTATGAATGCTTCGAAATGCTCTACATTATGGACACCTATTTAAATAGTGAAATTACTCTCTTTCCTTACAATTGCCATGTTTTTGAAGCATACCTGTGTAACGGACAGGTTTTAAAATGATTTAATTTGGGGAACTAAATATTTCAGCAGCTTTCACAGCATAAGATTATTTCTTTGTCAGATAAGTAGTGGTAATAGAAGAATAACTGAACTGAAGATTACTCATTCAGTAAACTACTTTTAATTCACTGAATCATGATTTCTCATAGTCGCATCAAGTCGTAGAAATGTAGAATGAAAGTTTGAAGTCATTATGTTAACAATCTGTTAGCCTCTTAATTAATGCGCCACTGAATAATATCAGAATCAGAGATATGTGAGTGTCTTTACACCACAGTTTTACAAAATCTATTAGTTAAATCTTAAAGACAGGAGTGGTCGTGAGGTGATATCAATTAGAGAAACATTGGCAAACCTGGGAGTACTGCAAAGCTGTTTCTTCCTAGTTTGAGACTCCTCAACACCAAGCACTCGCCAACAGGGTTCGAAGTCAGGACCTTCCGTTAGTAAGAAGGAGGGGTCCACCAAGTTAGGTAAGAGGACAGTTAATCACCAGTGATACTGGCTGGCGGTTACAACAAACAAATGTATTACGAATCGGTAGGATTTAGAATACATAGACCATTGGGTTGGGTCTTAGTGTTTGGATGATTTACGAGCTCGCCTCTTAACCGGAAAGTAGTGATTTTCAACCCCGGTGTGTAGGTACTTTTGGAGAATTGCAGGTACTCAGAGGGTACAACTGTCCAATACTCCCAGATTTTTCAGTGGTTCTCTAACTGGTCTCCTGTAACGAGCGAAATCCCGACAAACTAAAACTCCATAATAAATCTTAAGTAAACATCGGTGTTTGAAGTTTATTATTATTGTTTCCTTTAATTCCTAGAGGAACATAAGGCTTCAGCTAAACGTCCCCATTGCGTTTGGTTCTCTGCTAGAGTTTTCACCTGGCTCCAAGTCTGCCCACACGTTTTCATCTCTTCACATGACCTCCTCCAAGTCACCCTACAGTCACACTGACGACCAACTCGCCGCTTCCCTTTCGGGTTCCACTCGAGCAATGGCTTGTCTAGTGATGTCACTTGATGGTTTCCTCAGAGTATGGCCAATCCATCTCCATTTCTTAATGCCTATTCGTTTCACAATCGGTTCCCGCTGTGTTGGTTCGCTCCCAGAGATTTCTGTTGCTGGTCTTTTCTGGCCAGCCATCTGATCTTGACTGGTATTGAGCGAAGACAACTGTTAATGACGGTCTGTAGTTTGTTTGAGATGCTCTTTATGACGCGCAGTGCAAGTCTCTGATCTGTATAGTGAGTAGCACTGACTTCACATTGGAGTTGAAAATCCGGATCTTATTTTTGATGCTGAGTGCTGTTGACCTCCACACAGACTTGAGTGTAGTGAAAGCTTGTCTTGCTTTTCCGATTCTTGCTTTGATATCCTCGTCAGTTCCGCCTGTAGTTGAAACGATTCTTTCTAGGTAGGTAGGTAAAAGAGGTAGTTTCTTTCAGGTTCCTCCCATTTATGCTGATCGTTGTCTGTTGTTGTTGTTGCTGTTGGTGTTGCTCTTGCCCAGGAATCTTCATCACCTCTGTTTTCTCTATGTTCATCTAAAGTCCTATCTTTGATGCTTCTTCTGACAACTTGTTGCTTTTCGCTTGCAGATCTTCCAGTTTGTAAGAAATCAGACATATATCATCGGCGAAGTCCAGATCCTCCAAGTTTTTTGTGTGAGTCCATTTTATGCCTATTTCCTCATTGCCCGCTCTTTGTCGTATTATCCAATCCACTGCAATCAGGAAAATCATTGGAGATAGTAGACAGCCTTGTCTTACTCCTGTCCTCAATTCGAAGGATTCGGTAAGTTTCCCATTGTGGATTACTTGGCATGCAGCATTGTCGTACAGCTGTTGGATGAGATTGGAGTTTATGACAGATGATCTGAGAGACTACCTGATGTCCTCTCCTAATCATATGCCGTATGACTGTGTTGTTCAAAATTATACTCTTTTCTCAAATCTTCAGCTCTTTTGGTATGTACTGAGAAATTCTTGGACTGGCTCTTCTTTGTATTCTTCTAATGTGTCTGTCTGGCGCTTTGATTTGCACAGCTGGTGATTTCTTCAGGCTTCTGTTGACTGTTCAAGGAATGCCATCACCGTTAAGTTTTTAGGTGAATAAGCACAAGCGTTTAAACGTTCGCCTTTACTTTTTCCAATTCTTTTGATGAATTCCGTGTAGATATCAATTGGTTGATAACCATCTCGTAATAATACTCATTTATTACCATTATTAATATTCCTTTTGTAACAATAGAAGACAAGGGCCAGGCAACAGATTGTTGACTGAGAAAATCAAGAGATTTTCAAGAATTTGTTTTGTAAGTATTTTGTTTGATTGGATGGAGGATTTCATCATGAGCTGACATCAGTCAGAGAACCGCTGGAAAACCTGGGAGTACTGGACAGCTTTTTCGTCCTAGTTTGGGGCTCTTTATCAGCACGCACCCACTACCAGCGAGGTTCGAATCCAGAACCTTCTGGTTACAGGGCGAGCTCGTAGACCATTGAGCCACATTGCGAAATGGTCACGCTATGTCGTGAATTGGCAGAAGTTAGAATTCATGGGCTGGCCATTGGATCGGGTCTCAGTGCCTTAATGCTCTCCAAGCTCGCCTTGTAACCAGAAAGTCCTGGGTTCGAACCCTGGTGGATGCTTACTGCTGAAAAATCAAGAGATATTTATATATTTTTATGTACATTATTGTTCGTTATTGTTAGCAAAGAAGCAACGTCTTTTGATTGGTTGTTTTCCTGCTGAAGGTTATTCTGTACTGCTTGTGACCGTTTCTTAGAAAGTTAAGCCATATATCTGCGAATCGTATCCGCCCACGTTAAGTCTGCTGTGATTGGTTGTTGAGTTCCTCAAGGTTAGGCTTTGTTATTGTTTTTTTCCTGATAACCTCGATTCGGGACGTAAACGCTGACGCCAATGGTTGTCTACAATTTTGTCTTGCAGACAGCTCTCAGCTTCAACACCACATCTTCACTTCATCCTATTCTCCACAGTCCTTTTCAGCCGAATTCATGATAGCCTGTAAGCTCTTATCTCCTCCTCACGCAATCTCCTGCGTGTCACTCTCAAACACACGTCTAACTCATCATCTCTCATTCGGTTGTACTCGAGGGATTTCCTAGGGCATGATTTTACTCAACAGTCTTCTCAGTGTGTAGCCGATCCAACAACCATTTTCTTCTCCAGAAGAACTGGGCGATAGGTTGTAGAATGGTTTATTCACGGAGTTCTTTGGTGCTAATTCTTTCTAGCTGGTCATCTCATCTTCAAGATGTGGGTATATTATTTTTACTCTCCGAATAAACTGTTTCAATTAGAGTTGGCGACTGGTCAAAAGGCAACTTAGAAATTCAAGTAAACTTCAAGTAAGATAATAATAATTTGCTTTATTCCAAAACAGTGCTTGTGATACAGAATGGAATTCTCAGCATTTTTACTACAGTATTGCATCCAGTTAGTACATTATCAATAAATAGAATTCTACATAGATTAAGGAAATCTCAGTTCATTATGACAACAACACATTGGCATGTCGGTAGCAAAGCCAAAGCTGAACAGTGTATGGAGGTGTTAGAAAAGTAAGTTCTATCATATTTACTGGTGTAAGCGAGAGAAAGAAACAAAGCAGCACATAACGGAAAAAAAGAGAGAGAGAAGGAAAAGAAAGAAAGAAAATGTTGTACCTATAAATGATATGAGTTAGAAAGACGAGGTCCAGTTGTACTACTGACTATTTAATGAATTATAGGTGTCTCGCCTAATGCTTTCTTTATCACACAGAACACGAGCCAAGTAGGGTATGGTTGAGTTTTTGTACTTACTGGTGTGAGCATATAGTTTTCTATATAGGCTTCTGGTTCTGCCTGAGGAGATGCAAGGGGAGAGTTGTGAGTGAAGAGGGTGGTGTGAGTTAGATAAAATGGATTTGACCCACTTTTCACATGAGTCCATGTGCCTGTCAACCAGAATATTAACAAGCTGGTTAATTGGTACGTTCCTTAACCTGCTGACAACCTTTAACATCCTGCGTAATAAGGTATAGTCTTTCGTCAGCAGACTTGGAAAAACTAAGGGGGAACAATAGAGAATAATAGGCAGGATGCGAGAGTTAACGAATTGTAGGAGTAAGGGTTGGGTTATACCAGAATGTCTTAACTTCTTGATGTAGAAGGTAAGATGGAATATTTTCTTAGAAATCGTCAAGATATGAGACGACCAGGAAAGATCAGCAGACAGAATGACGCCTAGGTATTTAATTTCCAACTTGGTTTCTATTTCAGTGCCATCTATGTTACACACCTCGTGAGTGCTAACCAGTTTGTTTAAGTCGGATTTATGCCTAAAGGTGAAATTGACTGTTTGGCATTTGGAGGGGTTTAAGGTAAGACCGTTTTCCTTGGACCGCTGGCTGATTTCTGACAGAAAGCCATTTAGTTTAGAGCAGTCACTTTGACATTTGACAGGCAAAGATACAGTCAGTCGTCAGCATATTTGACAAAATTAATGTCATTTGAAGATGGTAAGTCATGTAGAAAGAAAGAAAAGAGAAGTGGGGAGGGTACAGCACCTTGGGGGACGCCAGCTTCAGTGAGCGCAGCAGATGAGGATTCGCCTTTGTATACTGCATTCTGTTAGAGAAGTAGGAATGCAACCAGTTAGTAACCCAGGAATCAATTTGTCTCAAAGAGAGCTTATTTAGCAAGAGACATCTGGGTACACAGTCGAAGGCAGAAGTGAAGTCGAGAAACGTGCAGCGGACGTATTTGGCACCTTTATCTAATGATGAGACGATACTGTTGTGTAAGACGGCTACAGCGTCTAAAGTGCTCCTACCCTGTCTATAGGCAAATTGTTTGGGGTCTTCAAAGTTTTTAAGGGAGGGTTCAAGTTTAAGAAGTACTACTTTTTCCATAAGCTTTAGAAACGGTGAAGTAATGGCAGTGGGTATGAACTTTACGTTCTTGCTATTTCCAGGTTTAGGGACAGGGACTATTTTAGTGTCTTTCCATGCAACAGGTACGACATTTTTTTAGATCCTATTCTAATAGTAGCATCTTTGAGACGTACCATCTTTCTTACATTTTTCTACGATATACACAAAGCTGAACTTTGATTAATTTTATTCTTGTTGCGAGCATCACTGAGGCTATTTTTCAACCAAGTAGTACATCCTTTCCAAGGGTTACACTTCTTACCATCTACCAATAGAGGATCCCACTAGGGGATCCAGTACCGCTTCATTTTTTTCTAAGTTAATCAAGTATAAGAACTCTTCTTCTCTGTATTCACACAGACTGAAAAAATTATGACTACACCACCAGAAACCGAATCAACTTCAACACTCAAGATAACCGACCAAACAGATTATCTAAGCGAAGATCTGAATTTACCCAACAATCATGAAGAAGAAGACGAAGAAAATGAAAAAGTTGACAATCAAGTGATGGATCCAAATCAACCATTTCCCGATAATTTATTCAATGAACAAGCGGACAGTACTGAGGAATTATCGTCGAATGAAATCATTGATCCAGTTATAAGTCAACAATTTCGTGAATTAGATCCCCTATATTTACCAGAGGTTTATGAAAAATTACCCGAAACTTTTGAATCATTCACATTTCCCAACTCATATAAAGAAAATACCTTGAAAGAATCACGTTTATTAGAATATTGTGAAAATTTTTGTCGACAATATGAACATCTTTGTCCAGATAGAACAAAATTATTACTAATCCCTAAAAATGAATGTGGTATACGTAAATTTGTCTGCACAACACTAACGATAACACGTTTACCTTATCCAGAATTATATACATGGGAGGGTACAGCGAAATTTGTCTCTGATTTTCTTAATTTTGTACCACTTGTCCCGTCTACTGAACTACCAAAACGTCTTCTAAGTCCAATGACAACAATCCAGCTGCAGAAAGGTACTTGTTTTGAATATGCAATGCTGCTATGCTCATTACTACTGGCTGTTGGATATGATGCTTATGTGGTGAGTGGTTATGCCACTAGAGAATGTTGTTATATGGATGAAACACGTGAAACATGTCCATATTTAATAGAAGAAGAAGAGGAAGAGATTGAAGAAGAAGAACCTGAGCCGAAACGTTACATAATTAAACCGGCAAAAGATTTAACCTCGAAATATGAACAAGCAATGGCAGCAAAAGATTTACAATCTGAAATTGAACGTAATAAACAAGCAAAGAAAGATGCAGAATTAACTGAAGCAGAGTTGTATAAACCAACTGAAGACCCATTGTACGGTCTTAGAATCCATGCATGGATTTTAATTCTCCCTGGTAAACGTGATGTCTCTGAAGGATTTTTTATTGAAGCATTGACTGGTCAAGCGAAACCGCTGGATTGTTCAATGTATTTAGGTATAGAAAGTTTATGGAATCATCAAAATTATTGGGTTAATATGCAAGATTGTTCAAATGGTATCGCACACTTGAAATATAATCTCTCTGATGGTCTATGCTGGGAATATTTACTGCCAAGTGGTAGTTTAAATATAAAATTTGATACAATCCAACCATTGGGTATACCACATTTACAATCGAATGAAATGCCACAATCATATCATATTGAAAATGTTCAATCAACATTGAATTTCAATGCGATACAGCGGGAAAGTCAAACCCGAATTAGTAATGAACCATTGTTAATTCTACCGAATTCAATGAATAAATTAAAAGGCACAAAATATCCACATACAAGTATTAATTCAAGTGATAATAACAAAACTAATGATGATGATTATTTAAATGATAATGCTCTGCAGAAATTACACAAAAATTTTCAAATGAAACCATTAGCTTGTCTAGAAGATAAACTCCTGCTGTATGATTTACCGCCAACCTGGACGTTACCAATAGTGATCGACCAAGAATTATTTGAATTACGTTATCCAAAAGGTTTTAAAAAAAAGCAGTATAAATATTCTTTGGTAGAAAATTTCGCACCATTTTCACAAAATGATGGTTTAATCCTTCGATTAACAATTTATCAAGATAGAGAATTAACAAACCCTCTGGAAATTAGAGAAACTTATGCTAATCGTGCTGACAAGTTAATTAGTCGTACAATACAAGTAAAAACAAATTGGATTGTTGAAAAATTTGATCATGGACGTGATAGTAGCCATTTAGCTGAACATGGTTACTACAGGAGTCAACAAGCCTTACATACAACACGTTATATGCTATTTTATAATGAAGCAAGAGTCGACTGTTTAGAGAAACGTGAACAAACTCCAACAACAATGATTGAACACTATAAAAATCGTGATGACCGTCTGTTTTATCGTGAAGTCACTTATAGTGCTAAAGTGAAACGTTTTGGTCCAGCACCGCCACCACCACCACCACTCCAACAACAACTACAACAAAAACAAAGTAAAGAAAATTTACATTCAATAATCTTGACAACATTGAATCAGTTAAATATTGATAGAATATTAGAAAGATTTTCACGTAACCCCGAGGTAGACGCTGATGAAGATGTTTCCGAGAGAATATTCAATATCGCTGAAGATCGTATATTTCTTACTTATCATATCGGGAAAGAACGTATTATTCCGTCTACACGAGAGTTTATTAAACCTCCACCATCGGATGATAGAAGAGATACTGTACAACTCTACTGTGATACACATACAACCTTTCAGGTAAGTATTATTATTATCATTATTATTATTATTTATTATTGTTTCCTTTAGTTCCTAGAGGAACATAAGACTTCAGTCGTACGTCTCCATTGCGTTTGGTTCTCTGCTAGAGTTTTCACCTGGCTCCAAGTCTGCCACCCACACGTTTTCATCTCCTCTTCACATCACCTCCTCCAAGTCACCCCACCCTCGCACTGACGACCAACTCGCCACACCCCTTCCGGGTTCCACTCGAGTGATGGCCTGTCGTGTGATGTCACTCGATGGTTTCCTCAGAGTATGGCCAGCCAATCCATCTCCATTTCTTCCTGCCTATTTGTTTCACAATCGGTTCCTGCTGAGTTGGTTCGCTCATTGCCAGAGATCTCTGTTGCTGATCTTTTCTGGTCGGCCATCTGATCTTGAGTGGTATTGAGCGAAGACAACTGCTAATGAAGGTCTGTAGTTTGTTTGAGATGCTCTTTATGACGCGCAGTGCAAGTCTCTGATCCATCCGTATAGTAGCACTGACTTCACATTGGAGTTGAAAATCCGGACCTTATTCTCATTTTCATGCTGAGTGCTGTTGACCTCCACACAGACTTGAGAGTAGTGAAAGCTTGTCTTGCTTTTCCGATTCTTGCTTTGATATCCTCGTCAGTTCCGTCTGCATGTAGTTGAAACGATGCTTCACAGGTAGGTAGGTAGGTAAAAGAGGTTGTTTCTTTCAGGTTCCTTCAATTTATGCTGATTGTTGTCTGTTGTTGTTGTTCTGGTGGTGGTGTTGCCCAGGAATCTTCATCACCTCTGTTTTCTCTATGTTCACCTGAAGTCCTATCTTCTCTGGGTGTTTCTTCTGCCAACTTGTTGCTTTTCGCTTGTATATCTTCCAGTTTGTGGGAAATCAGACATATATCATCGGCGAAGTCCAGATCCTCCAAGTTCTCTTTTTGTGTGGGTCCATTTTATACCTTATAATAATAATAATTCCCGCTGCCGGCTGTCTGTCTTTCGCATTATCTAGTCTGCCGCAATCAGGGAATTAATCATTGCCGATAGTAGGCAGCCAACCTTGTCTTACTCCCATCTTCACTTCGAAGGATTCTGTGAGTTTCCCGTTGTGGATTGCTTGGCATGCGGCATTGTCGTACAACTGTTGGATGAGATGTATGATTGTCGGTGGCACCCCGTAGTAGCGAAGTAGTTACCAAATCACCTCTCGATCGACGCTGCGCTATCGAAGGCCTTTTCAAAGTCGATGAAGTTGGGATAGAGGGATCACTGCCACTCCAAACTCTGTTCAATGATGACCCGTAGTGTGGCGATCTGATTAATATATGACTTGTTTCTCCTGAATCCAGCCTGTTCCGGTTGAAGTTTTTCATTCAGAGCTTGTTTGATTCTTTCCAGGATGATGCGGCTTAGCACTTTGCTTGGGATGGACTACTACCTATAAAATTAATTGATTAATGGTAACTGGAAGTCGAAGCAGGGATGTTCATTTTGTCTAATTTGCGACTCGTCTCCTGGATGTGCGTCTTTTCCCAATGAATAATGTTGTTCCCAATCAATCTCGAAACCAATCATTCAGATTGACAGCAGTTGACATAGAAAGTAGACAATTGTCCTTTAGTGTGTCACCGTATTTATCAAGTGTGGGTTTACAGGGATTTTGATTGGCTAGAAGTTTGATCACTAGCTGACAGCAGAGAGCACTTGACGACTGTTTCGTCC
>OX235271.1:191969486-191996919 GCA_944472155.2 Trichobilharzia szidati
CGTGGCATATCAACCCTGTGTTGCAACTAGTTTGTCCACCTATGTCTGTCAAGTTACTATCCGTTTTTTTTAGTGGGTAATGGGTTTGATTATTAGATAAACTATACAATGACGTGGTTCTAGGCTTGGGTAGGTTGGAGAGTTGGGTTGAGGTTTTTATTTGGCATATGCTTGTACAGTCTTTGGGTGTGACTAATAGTTCCGTATGTACTAGCCCATGTCTGTTTTCTTCCCGATAGGGGGCCAACGTTGGTTGTATGGGTTCAGAAGGGTTAACATCCCCACCAGCTGTTTGGTTAGCGCTGACAGGGATGTGTTGGATAAAAAATCATTGGTACCTTGTGATACCCATGACTTGTTAATCTGCCTACTGTGTGTGGACATTCCAAGAGACCTTACATGGGTGTCGTTATGTGCGTAGCTGCACTGTGGTTTGTTTCCCAGAAGGCTTGTTCCGTATAATCTGCCAAAGTTAGTTTGTATGTCATGCCTGGTGGCTGAGTTCCGAGTGTTGTCACTTTTATAACATATTTATTTTCGAATATTAAATAAAAATTGTCCATTCGCGGAAACGAATGGACTATTTTTACAATATTCAAGTTGAGTACATGCACAAAAATACATGGAAAATTTCTTTAATATTACATAATTGTAAAAAAAAGAAAGAAAGGAAAATAGAAGAAAATTCGCACAGCAGCCCATGTTATTTCCAATAATATGTACTTTTACTGCAAGACTATCAGTTTTATGTATTTTTAAATGTGATTGTTCATGTCATGTGTCCATGTGAGACATTCATATGTGGTGCAGAAGTGTGATTTTAATATCTAATATCTATAAAACCATTAAATGTAATACAAAAATCTTTTCAATTTTGAGCATTTGGATGTTGTTTACATATGTGAATCATAGGATATCAGCGAGTTGTGTGTAGCAATAGTCTTTAACATAGGAGAGTTTTATAAGGACAATATGCTCTTTGCGTGTACATAGTGTGAAGCAATTAGAAGATATAGTATAAACAAAATTGTCACGTATTTTAGGAAGTTCATAACAGTACTATAGGTTCAATGAGTATATATGTGTATGAGTGTTACAATTTGTCTTGCAGTGTATTACAACAGATGGTAGTACAGTAAACGTTCACAGAGTAGTTTGATATGACAATAAATTTACAGCATCATTGGTTCAATTGTCTTCCACGTCTGAGTCTATACGTTCCACGCATATAAGTATCATAGATTTTCAAAGAGCCTTTGATGGTTGAGATGCAGAGGTTCGAAATGTCGAAGGAGGTGAAAAACAGTCTGCGAAGGTATTTTACAGAGAGTTGACTGATCATCCCTCGATAAGAGATTACAACAGGAATTTGCAAGATTCTTTGAACTGTATGTCCCATTGCAGACAGGAACCGTTGGAATGCAGCAACCATTGTTGGAGTTCCGTATTTTGACATCTTCGACGCATGGCTGGTATAAATGAAGGCGTCGCTGCAGATTGTTACGTCGAGAATGTATGCTGCTCCGTCTAACAAGATAATCAGATCAGGTTTACAGAAAGACGTGGGCGTTGGAACACATGGCTCGACGTAAAATCTGGTATTCATTTTGCGCAATTTGTTAGCGATCAGCTTGAGGACGTAGTTGTGTCTCTTGCATCTGACGTCATGAGTTAGAGCGCAATGCTGAAGAATATGTTGAAGATTTTCCGGTTGACCACACCCGCCTCTGCAGTTGATGTCCGTTCTAGGACGTCCACGCGTACTTCTCGTTTTTGTGCCCAAGAGGCCTCCACGCAGTTGAACGGCTCGTACATAGAGTTTGGGCAAGACCATTTCGGGGTTGAGAAGCCATTTGTGAGATTCAGGGCATTTCGTTGACTCAGTCAAACCGTAACCATCCGCCGATGAGTGTAGCTGTTGTGCCCAGCTTTCATGGGCTTCTTCTATTGATGTCACTATTTGTCTATGGGCCTGCATCGGAAGGTTGCAGATCCTAAGAAAAGGTGTGAAGGTTTCGGAGGACGCGATGCTCCGTATGAGCGGATTCCCGTTGTTGAGTAGTGCCTCGATTCTTTTGCGCCTATGAATCGGAATCGTTGTAGAGAGATTCATAATTCCCAGGCCTCCCTTTTTGATATCCGCGTGGAAAAATGCAGTTGGAGTGTCTTTCGGGAGGTGAAGCCAGCGGCGGACAGCTGCACGAATAAGTTTGTCCATCGTTTTCAGGGTATTCTTGTGAGTGATGCTGAGAGTCAGTGAATATAGTAGACGAGGAATCAGATTGTTCTTCAGGATTCTCATTCGTTGATGTGGTTTAAGGGGGGCGCTTTTCACATTGTCTAAGTATTTGTTGAGGACGCCGACATGATCGAAGCAGCGCCTGCCTTTGTAATTGAAGGGAACACCCAGATAGGTAAATTCCTCTGTTGGCGAGATGGCTGGAATTGACAGGCAGTTGATATTGAAGACAGTAGGAGAAAGGGCAACGATTCTACGCTGTCTGTCAGCGACTATGTTGATTGTGCGGCTTTTGTCGACGTTGATCGATAATCCCGCCAGCTCCAGCGAGGCGGCGATACAGCTGAGTTTGTTTTGAAGAGCCGCAGCATTTGGAGCTAGGATGATGAGATCATCAGCATATGCTATGTAGTGCAGAGGATGACCATCGACGTAGATGGGGTCATGGGCTTCAAGAACATTGAGTATCTCATCCATAGTCATGATGAAGAGAAGCGGTGACAGAGGGTCACCCTGTTTGACTCCTCGTGTTGGGTGACAATTCACTTCGTGGAAGAGACTGTAAGAGTTGGAGTAGTAGTTTGTAAGATATTCTCTAAGCATTGGGGGCGCACCAAAACTCTCAGCCACCCTTAGAATTGTTTGATGTAAGACGCTGTCGAAAGCTTTCGAGATGTCGAGGATAGCTAACGCGCAACTTGTGTAGTTGGAGTGCGCTTCTCTCAAGATGGCGTGAAGTAGATTGGTTGCTTCGAAGCAGCCATCACGTTGCAGGAAGGCAAACTGTAGTTTTTCCATTGGGAATGATCTGGACCATCGCTTGGCGATAATCTTGTGCAAACAGCGCGTAACAACAGAAGTGATGGAAATAGGCCGGAAGTCGGTAGGGTTATCGGGATGTGATGTCTTCGGAATGAAGGTGACCCTGGAAGCTGACAAAGGTGAAGGTAAAAAAGACGTCAGCAAAAGAGTGTTAAAATACCCAGCCAGACTAGAGGGGTTGATTTTCTGGAGGTCCCTGGCGGATATGCGGTCGACACCTGCGGCGGATTTGACCATTTCTTTTAGTGCCCATTTGATCTCTTCAGTTGAAACTGGGGCGACCAAGTCGTTGTTAGTTGGAAGGTATTCCTGAACCGGTCTAGTGTCTGGTAGGGCTGGGCGTGTGAAGGTGTCTATCCAAAATTCATTGAAGCCTCCTATACTGGAAGGCTGACATGTAAACGGGTCTCTCCATCTGCCATCAAGTACCGTGTTTGCAGCGTCTTTCGGAGAACGGTGGAAGAGCGTTTGCATGTGGGCATATAGAATGCGTCGCCTCTTCTTGTTGTTTAAGTTCGGTGGGAGACCGGAGACGTATCGCTGCTTGGATGGTTTCCATTTTGCAGGGAACAGTTGGTGGGCCTGCTTATCCAAAAGTTGACGTGTCTCCTCAAGAGTAATATCATTCACATATAGTTGCATAATAATTTGTCGAGTGGATTCAGTGTCCAGCCGCTGAGATGAATTTGCCAGTTGTGTGCTGATGGCAGCCAGGAGGTTAGCGTGTATATTGTCCACGTTGAGGCTTCTATGAAGTGGCAGACTCACCAGGGGACTTGAACCATCTTGAGTGAGTCGAGTAGTTGGCAAAAGTGGACGGATCATTGTCACAGCAGTGGGAGAATATAAAATTGTTCTATCGACAGTACTTATTGCATAGTGGTACTGCGGTATTCGCATTGGTTGGGTGGACTCCTCGCTTACAGTGCAATCATTATTAATGACAGCCAATTGGAGGGATCGCTGTTCTTCTAGCTGAGTTGGCGTACAGGAATTCGATGAGATCGTGATAGCTGGATCTGAAGTTGCTCTGCATGGACTTATAGGAGCAGAGATTGATCTGTTGACGGTGAACGTATCAGTGAGCGAGGTAACTGGCTGAATTTGGAGATAAGACGTATTTGGAGTTAGGACTATTGTTGGCAGAGATGGGTTGTGTGTACGTCTCCATTTTAGCCTGGATAGACGTAGTCTAACTGCATCAGTGGTGCGGTTGCCAACGGCTTCGGCGACAAGAGCGAAGAACTGTATAGGCGCAAGTAAAGGTGAATCGAGACATTTGGCCGTTGAGATCAATCGAGCATCTTCTTGAGTGGACCAGGTTTGAGTTCTTGGACGTACATACAGTGCTGATCTAATAGCATAGTTTTCATGTGATGATGCAGGTGAGGATGGCATCGAGTAGGAGTCAATGGTTGATGCGGAGCGTGAAGGTGATGGGACAAATGTTAACCATTTGAGCGTTTGTAGACGGCGTCTGATGGCTTCAACTGAGCGATGTGGCAGATGGTCGTGTAAGTGTTGATACAGTTCAGCTTTGCTGTTGAATCGGTCGACTGCTGCATCTGCTAACATCAGTAAAGTGAGTTCTTCATTTTGGGACCAATTTCGTCGTGTTCAACAGTCGTTGAGGAGGCGACCGAGAAGGACCTCATTGTATTCGGCGGGGTGGATTTGACGCAGATGTTGAGTCAAACCTCTCGGAGAAGCGAAGTTTGAAGGACAGTATATACACAGGAATCTTGGAGATACGATTGAGGATTGGGATTGATTGGACAGCATGGAGTGAGGTGATGACGGATTGGATGTGAGGGGCGAAGGATGAGCTGCTGGCAATTGGGAGATGAAGGAAGGAGAATTGGAGTCTGTTGTTTGAGGGTCAGCTTGAATCATGGCAGAGGCCATGGATTGTGATGAGGGTTGGCTTGACATAGCTGACATGACTGGAGATTGCGGTATCGCAGGCTCGAGTTTGGAGGACAACCAACGATGGACTGTTAGTTGTGCCACGGACCGTTCATAGGCCCTCACCCGTGGCTTGACAAATGGTTAAACCAAAATCAAACAAAGCAAACAAAAACGAAACAAAACAGAAATAAAAACAAACGAAAAGAAAGGTACTGTTATACGATATTCCACGTAATCACTTTGGGATTGAAGCAAAAAGAACGGAAGCCGAAAATGAATGGGGAGGAGGTGATATGAAAGAGTCCTCTTTCGAAAACAATAAGAAGGAGATGCAGCGTGAGAATGACTATCGAACAAAGGAGCACGGAGACAAGAGTCGAGAAATACCTAGAACAACGGAAGAGGTGAAGAAATGTGGCAGTTACAACACTTCGAGAAAGGCAACGAAATGAGTATGATGATGAGGCAATGGGAGGATGTCGATAATCAAAAGTCAAAACTGTCAGAGATACGGCGTCAAAATGGGTATCAAACTACAGATCTCAATGAGAGGAGTCGAAAGATGCCAAGAACAACGGTAAAAGAGGAAGAAATGTGAAAGTTACAGCGATGCGAAATAGCCAGCGAAATAGAGGTGGGGATGACGTAGTGGAGAGTGGTTACTTTTAAAGACGAAGACTATGGAAGATGGGATGATAATATAGCTTTCAATCGATAGGACTTGAAGAGACGAGCAGAATGAGTACAAACACGGGGGGTGAAAGTAAAAGGGTGCAGAAGTTACAGGGGTTTAAATTTGATAGATGGGGGGGGCGGGATGACGTAATGGGAAAGTTGATGAGTTACAGAATCACAGAAACTACAGGAGATGGGCTATTGATATGGGTATCAATCGACAGGTTTCGACGGGAGGAGTACAATTATACCAAGATCAACTTCAGAATCTGTAAGAATAAAGAATTACGCGGGTACAGAAGGAAATACACGAAAAGGCCACTCCCAAAGCCAACTCGAGAACAATGGGTGCTATGGTGATAAGAATTGCACGAGTCGATTCCTCGTGCCGAGAAACCTAGGGAGGGTCGTCGGGAACCAGCAAAGAAAAAGCCCAGGCCGAAAAAAATAAAGACAAACAAAATATTCAAGAAGAACACCATACACCTATACACCAGCATACAAGCAGGTAGTATAGGCGTGCCCACCAATCAGAGTGGCTGATTAGTAGCTTAGCTCGCGATCGATAAAAAGTGAATAGAGCCTGTGGAAACGGATTTTCGCTGAATTTCGGTCAATTCACAAAAGACAGCAAAATTACAGCAACTGAGAATGACTGAAAGTTCGTGCCTGAGGCATAAAATATTGGTCTCAGTAGCAAGTTTGAAAACAAATACCGAAAAGCAGAAAAAAGCCAGGACAAAGCGGTTTGCTGGGAATGACAGAGCGCTGAGAGTACTACGAAAAACCGCAGAGTGATCAGAATACGTTGAGGACAACGAGGAGATATTTCAACGTAAACTTGGAAAACTGTGTAAATTTCCAGAGCAAAATTAACGAAAGTTGAGAATAATAGGGCCTATTAGGAATAGAAGCTACAGAAGGATGTGGTGAAATTTGAAGATGTACAGAGAATAGACAGTGTAGATTTATGGAAATTAGGTCAGAGGCTCAGAGGGGTGAAAGGGACGAAGGTACAATTAGACAAACAGGGGGAGGAGCACAATATTTTTAAAGGTTGCTAAAATGTGGTCGAAAGCTATCCCCCGTTAAAAAGTTTGGGAGAAAGCAAAAAGCTACGGGTTTTTTGTAAAAATAAAGAAATAGTGTTGACGATTTGGAATCTGAGATGTATGTACAAGTTTAGCTTTGGAAGGAGGCAGCAGAACTCTCCTGTTAAGGGGATACTATGCGAAGAGGGGGAGGCTCACAACTTTTACACAGGCGATAGGAGTATGAGGCTTTTCAGTCTACAGGGTGAAGAATGATGAAAGAAGTTGTTTTGGATGGTTCATGATGGAAATATTTGGACAGAGAACAAGAAGACTGAATAAATCAGAAATATTATAGGTGGTATTATGAGCAAAAGTGGAAAAAGGCCTCGTGGAGGGAAATAGAAAGGTAATGACGAGACAAAAAGTGGCCTCGGTCTTACAAGATAGACCAAGGGAGATTAAAAACAAGGACCGGTGTTGTCACTGTCACTAGATCAGAAAATCCTTTGTTGAGTATAAAGTACTTTTTCGGCCGAAGTGGCTAAAAGTACCAAAAACAAAATGATTTGGAAGAGAAATGGGCAAATAATGAGGATAAAATAGGTATCAAAAGATTCAGTTCGGCGAGCTGCAACCGATTATTACAATTTCAGAAAGTTAGAGTTAGACCAAAAAGAAATAATAGGTGAAAATAGTGGAAATTCACCGTTTTTCAGTCAGATACTGGAAGTTAATTAGCAAAAATCGTAAGTTGAAGGAATTCCTTGGTAAAAAGTATATGAAAAGAACAAGTCTGACGACTAGTAACACCGTGTCAAAAATAATGGAGAAATAAGCTAGAGTTCAGATGAAACTAACGAAAAAGTAAATTCCGAAAATCAGGGTTTAAGGTAGATTCGGACTGTCACACAATTGAGACGACTGGTGATGAAAACGTCAGATTTCCAGTATAATCAACACTAAGTCAATAAAAATAAACTATTAAGAACAAAATCGACAACTATTAACAGATAACAATCCTCCTATTAGAATAATAGATACTTAAAAGGGGGAAACTTCAGTCAAGGGTGAAGTTCGTTAGAAAAAAATCAGAACTATAGATATGGCACTGAATAGATAATATAACACGCAAAACTTCGAAAAATTGCACAGACTCACCAAATTGAACCAGATATATCCCATAAAATATACATCCAAAACCTGCAGATGGCAGGGTCAGTGATAACAGAGTTTATATAATACTTCCAAGGAAAAATAGTCTCTCACAAGTATTCTTATGTGTAGAATGTGAAAATTTAACAGTTTCCGGTAAAAATTGTGTGTAAATAGTTTGTATACGGTTTGAAAGAATTAGAACGAAAATGTAGCGTCTCAATTCCAATTGCGTGATAGCGTCACTACACCAGCTACCAGTGTGACTTGGCACAGTATGCAAGTAGGTTGTGTCGTTGTTGTCCTTGGGCTCTATGTCCTTATTTTTGTTTTTAGTTTGGTTGCTAGCATGGTTTTGAATATTATTTACCTTAAAGCGTGAGATATTCTTGGGAGTCTGAATATGTTGGGGAATCTTCGCAACAAGTGGCGTATTTCGGCCTGTTTTGTTACCGAGTTCCATTTGCGTTGTCACGTTTTGGTTAAGAGAGGATGTTGTCAGCTTACAAGAGGGATTGATTACCATCTTATGGCTGTCCATAGACATATCTAGATCCACCGTAGAGGGAGGAGAGGTTACTTTAGGAGTAAGACTATAGCTCACAAGTCTTTCGTTTGGTTTCATTTTCTCTGGAGCTATTTTTACGGGATTAGAGAGGGGGGAAGCTATGAGTTCTACCGTGTTGGTAGTGTGTATATCTATTTTAGTGGCTTGAGGTGTCCTGCCATTTGGTTTATTAAGGTGATTGTAAGCACGCCTTTCAATCACTGTCTTATCTGCTACAACTTTTACCTGTTTGTAGCTTGTGTCCTGTAATAGGATACGTTGTGTGTTGGTGAATTTTTTAGCCTCTGTCTGCGTTTCGAACTGAAGGCGTATAGGACAGCAGTGGTCGTGCTGACTCTTCTTCAGTCTGTGACATTTTGTTTGGGAGTTAGGCATTTTCGCCGCCCTAAGTAAGATGCTTTGAACCTTTTTCAACCCCTCATTATCCGGTATATTGTAGACAATCACACTTAGTTTAGTATCAAGTCTTTTGATAACCTCTGTTGTGATGAAGTTTATCAAGGTGTCTATCTTAGATACTGATTCTGTGTCAAGTTCGCCAGGGTTTATGGTCTTAGTCAAGATGTTCAGAGGGGCAAGTTCACAGACCTGTGATTTTATATCACCAACCTGTGTTGATAGTTCAGATAAGTTGGCCAAATTTTCTGAAAATCCTGCATTCATATCTTTTCTACACCTTATGTCCCGCATCTCAGTCTTCAGTTCTTCTACAGCCAGCTTTAGTCGTTCTATTTCTGAAGTAAGTGTTGGAGCTGGACTTGGAATCTGAAGTTTTGTGACACGTACATAGGGTGAAGTGAAGAGGTTTATGTCAGGACCAAGTGCTGAGTTTGTAGAAGCGATGCTACTGCTATTTGTCAGCAAGTTTTCGCCCTCAGTTTCAGCCACAGTAGATGGTAGTGAACCGGCAGCTCGACGCTTGCGGCGTATTGGCAAGCTGTGTGCCTCATTTCCATACTTTGTTGGAGTTGTGCTGCTCGTCGTTGCGAGCATATTTATACTATTAGTCATCACGTTGACAGGTGACTGAGTTCGTGGCTTTTTTGTATGACTAACCATAACTAATTAGTGAAAGAGTTATTGGTTAAATTTATGGAACTGGAGAAACACTTGTGCGAGTCTCACAGTTAAAATAGAAATATATAGCGAATCAAGCTAAAATGTAACGCAAACGTTGAACGTACCGCTGCAAGTGGTTGATTTTGACTAATTGCTCTCTTTCCGTAGGATTGTAGTTCTGTTAGGAGTCTTATATGTGGGACTTTATCAGAGGCTTTGCTAACGTCGAGAAATAATGTTGTTACTGAACGCCCATTATCAATGCATTGTGTAATGTAGTCAGGATAATCTAAGTGGCAAGTAACGCACGATCTTCTACTTAAGAGACCGTATTGGGATGGATATGTCAGGTCATTTGATAGCAAGTGCTGAATTTGAAGCTGGGAATCTCAGGTGCGATGACGTCATGATTTGAGTTAATATTGTGATAAAAATTGTTAAGAATTGCCTCTAAGTACACGTTCGAAAAGTACGAATCTCAATTAGAGCATCTACTTAGATGCTGATACTATTCCCAATCAGCATTTGCGTACAATCTGATTGGTGTCTGGTCAGCTTCATCTCCGCGTTTTGTTTCAGGAAAGATGTCGAAAGAACACACTACTATTTTATGGTCAATACACGGAGATTCATGTCCCACATGTACTCTAGATGGTGTTACGTTATTCGTGAATATAAGGTCTGGGATATTTGAGGATCTAGTGGTTGGATTTATATGTCCACCCTCCTGTGAAGATGGAATTCAGGAGATTACTATACCTTTAGTGTCCTCAGAGTGAAGATCATGGTACTTCTGGCATGTTGAGATCACCTCCAATTATTCTATAACTGAAGGGAAAGTTGGCTGTAAATTAAATATGGGTTGCACACATGGATTGTTCACAGTAAATTGGTGTTCCACCCCCACGCCCCGTTTGTCTGTCCCCTCGAAAAAGGTTGTATTTATCAATCCTTAGGCTGCAATTGAAGATTTCACTTGTGCACCAGGCTTTAGTGATCACAATCAATGGCGGTCTGCATCTAGAAGCTACTTAGTGTTAAGTGTTTGTTTAGAACTTATCTAGTATTTACTACAATAATAGATAAACACTGGCTACGTGGCTTCAGTGAGCGGACAACGTGTTGATAAAATATCCCTGGAGTATCCTGTGTATATATGTAATTAGAGTCTTTAATCATTATGTTTGGATCATAGGAAGACTTCATACAGATTTGTTGGGTGTTGGTCAGGGATGGTCTGTCGTTTGGACATGTTATGCAGTGAGAGACACCTGTGTGATAATCAGATATCAGTCCTTTAGTATCCATGTTTGGTGCAGACACTGTCAGCTATCTCCCGGGAAATATGCATTACCCTAGCTGTAGACTGCTGACTATGCCATCAAGGAATTGATCCGACATCATGCATGCTATATGCGTGATGCCAAGTGTTTCTGTTTACTGACGCTGGTGAAAATACTACCTGAAGCGGCTAGTAGGAGCAGTGTTGTTGTGAAAGGTATAATCGATATGTGTATTGGGTAATTTGCTGCCAGAATAGGAATGAAGTGTTGGTATCTGTTTGGTATTCATCAGACCATAGAAAGTTTTGTGCAGACATCGTAACATGCGCCCTAATAGATACATAGGATGTTTGAGTGGGTTCTGTTGGCTTATTCGGCTCGCTAAAAGTTGTCTCTTGGTGATGTTTGAGGGATTTTCTATAACTTTCAGTTGATAGAACATCAGAAGGGAGCTGGCTAAGAACAGGTTTGTGTAGTGGACTAGCAGAATAATTCCAACTACCTCGCTGTGTTGTCTGTCTAGAAGTGGTGGTTGGATATAATTGACTCTCCACTTGAGGCAAATTAGGCCTTCCTCTAGGAGCGTGGTCTATCATATTTGACTTTCTCTTAGAAAGATGGCTTAGAAGTGCTTACGTCTCCATCATATAATAATAATAGTATATTCTCATTTTTTTACATGAGAAACGCCAGTTTACAGGCATCATCAATTCGATAAATTACACATACGATTAGTAAGTATAGTTAGTAATGATAATATAGTAGGGTACATATTTATTCCTAAAAATGTAGGACACACAATTTGTATAGGCATGGTTAAGTGTTATTTAAATTACGTATTCAAATTGCATGATTTACGGTTAAATTACATGCTTGCTGTCATTTTATCTTTAGTTTGTGGGAAAAATCTGATAACTGGTGATTCAATGGAACACATCAAGAAATATAGGGATATTGGCTTCGCATTAACAAAAAAACCAAGTATGCGTTGGATGGATTACAGATACTTGGGAAAATAAATAAAGCTTGAAGTCAAGTCCCTCATAAACAATAAAATGCGTCTTACAATAATATATTCCCACTTTATGCACATGAGGGACTCCAGTTGACAGGCATCATCAATATGATAATAATGCGCACATATAGTGAACATGCTTAAAATTTTTCACTAACACAAAATATATATACAAGGGAAGATAATGGAATATATTTAATTTACTTCGTTTTCCTTTCTCTTATAACTAACTGGTTGATGATGGCTAACGAAGCAGCCAGCACATGCTACGTCGGGTCCCTGTTGCTTGGACACCTCTTGCGCTTTAGTTTTTTTAATGGAATTGGGACGATTGTCGCAACGCGTAGGAAATTCGCTCACTTGGGTAGCTACATTCGACTGGTACTTCACAGTGGATGGATTGTCAGACTGAGGAGAAACTGACTTATAGGGAGATGGTTGGAACACCAATTGGATGGGTTTTGATGTTTTCTGGCTTTTGACGTTTGTATCAGTGTGAAAACAATTTACTTCAGAATTATGCTCTGTGGACTCATCAATGTCCACCATTTCAGTGTCAGCATCAGTGTCTCTATATAATACTTGGCTGATATTTGCCTGTGCCTGAGAAAATGTCTGATGTATATGGTCATCAGGTATTTTACTAGACGGAATAACGCATGGAACATCATCTACAGTTGCCCTATTGGGGTCATCAGTATTCAGTGTGCCTGAGCGGCATCGTCTTTGGCATGGTGTTATACCAGGTGCGACCCTAATGTTAGTGTAGGGTGTTGAAGAGCCTATTGTCTTACAATATTTCAGAAAATTCCTGGATTCTTCAATAGACCTGAACTCGAAAAGCACCGGACATGAGTGGTTTGCAGGTTTCTTACGAAGACGCGAAACCTGACATTCGGTTAACGACATATTACAAGCCATTATTTTTTTGATTTCACACCGTATTTTTGGTGCAGGTATGGAATTTTCAGCATGAAGGATGGAAAACAACGGTAAACAGCTATATGTTACAAAATAAAAAGTCAAACTTTCCTTTAACAGAACTGTCTGGAGATAAAATCCTTAGTCGCATGTGGTTAGAAGTGGTATCAGAAGTGAATAGAGTTCCAGGTGACACAATACAATACTTGTTAGGTATGGATATGTGGATAATTTGAGGAACGCAGCTAATTTCCAAAAGAATATAGAAATATGATTCGCGCAGAAACAGTTCACCTATAGCGTAACATGTCTAAGAGGATAGATGGCCTGACAGCAATCGTGAGCATTATAAATAAATAAATAAATAAATTTATTCTCATAGTACAGTACATGAGGGACGCCAGTTTACAGGCATCATCAAATTGTTACAGAAATAGAACCATATAATTTAATCACAATTTACAGCCAGTAGCAAGATATGCTTTACATGTTCGATGGAGATTATACATACACTTGATAAATGTTAATTCCAGTAGTATAAAACAGCCTTTTCACTTATATACAATCATTTCTGTGCAAAGTTGGAAAAATCTGCTAGATTGTCAGTGAGTGCAACACAACAGGAAATACAGGAGTATTGTCTTCGCATTAACAAAAAAACCAGGTCTTTGGTGGATGGATTATAAGTGCCTGGGAAAAAAATAAAGCTTGAAGTAAATATTCATACATAACTTTGTTGTGTGCAGAGTCCTCGAATTATAGTTCATTGATGTGTTATTTTGAAATCAGTGATGTGTTTATCTCATTTGATCTGCAATCTCATTGTTGGGAGTAAGTACATAAGCTTCGGACGCATTAATTAATGGATTTCTACTGATTACGGGTATTTTCTTAGCGTGAGGAAGGTTTATGTATTTCAGCTGTTCCGACAGGAGTTGAGAATATTAACTGCTCAGCAACATTATGGATATAAGTTCATCACATTATCTAAGGAAAGGTGGGTTGCAGTTGGTGAGGGATATATGGTGCCCAACGAGCGTTCATCTGTCCTTGTGATGTTGTGGTGAGTTATACCTTTTTCATGTTGTCGGTTTATGTCCATTTTATTCCACTTATTGTGTTGGGTAGTAGTTTTACAAACGAGATTTCTTGTCTGTTTGAGGATACGTATCTTAACCGTTAATGTTTTCTCTAGAATTATAAATATAGGCAAAAAACAACAGGTGTAGTATTTAAGCTTATACATTAAATGGACCTATAATTTCGGAGGCTCTCAGATAGGAACTAGAACTACTATCGTTTGCAAACTCTTGTAGTTTGTCATTAAGCACCTTTTTGAAGGAGGCCAATGTACTTGCTTGACGCATTTCCATTGGCAGTTTATTCCATATCTGTGCATACCTAATCAAGTAAAACTTTTGCCTGGTGGCTGTTTTACATTGTTCGATAGCTACTGTACCCTTAGTGTGTCTTAGTTTGTAGCCATTGTCATCTGAAAGTCGAGTGCCATTAGTAGAGGTAAAAACTTAGTGGTTTAGAAGCTTATAGTAAAGTGTCAAGTTTAGTCTCAGGCGTCTTAGCCATAGCGTTTCTAGTCCTAGGGTATCACATCTAGTGGAGTAGTTCGTACCATTTCCGGTTCCGAGTAATTTTAACGCGAAGTACCTCTGCACTCCCTCGACTTTCAATTTGTCCTCTATGCGTATGCTACTATACATGAATGAACAGTAATCGAATAAAGGACGCACACAAACCTTGTACAACAGAATTCTAGACTCATTTCTGTAGAAGTTCCTGAGTAGAAAGCCGATAAGTCTGCGTGACTTTGACACTTGTTTGGAGATGTGTTCAGAAAATGATAAGTTATGTGAATATTTCAGCCCTAGGTCCAGTACAGATTCCAGTCGTTGAAGTGCATGGCCTTGAATTGTCAGGTCAAGTTCTAAGTTGTTGCAACCTATGCAGAGCCAGCCACATTTTTCGACATTAAATTGGAGTTGCCAGGTGTCACACCATCTATCCATTTTTTCTAATTCTTGCTGTATGGCGTTTACTGTTATTCCAAGATCTGTGTTCTTGCATTTATACGTCACTTTTAAGTCATCTGCATATAGTATTGGTTTACCTACACTAAAGCATTCACAGATACTGTTTATATATATTATGAATAAGAGTGGGCCTAATACACTTCCCTGGATTACACCACTACTTACTGGTTTAGGCCTTGAGATTATGGAGCCAACTTTCGTTGTCTGACTTCGGCCACAGAGAAATGATTTTATCCAGCTCAGGAGAGGATCACATATCCCTAGTGAGCATAACCTGCTGACTAGCAGATTATGGGGAACTCTGTCGAAGGCTTTTGTTATATCGAAATAGAGCACAATTACTAGTTCTCTGTTGTCCCTACTTCGTGTAACTTCATTGAAAAAGTCTATGTGACAGGTCACGCATGATCTCTTTTTGAGAAATCCGTGTTGTGATGGATTGATAAGTTCATGTTCTAGTAAGTTGTCTGACACTTGTTCTTTAACCACTTTCTCCATTATTCGGGATATTACCGGTGTTATATTGATAGGTCTATAGTTGCATACACTGGTTTTGGCCCCTGCTTTGTGCTTAGGTAATATGTATGTGGTTTTCCACACTTCAGGATAAGTTCCAGTTTCCAACGAGAGAGTAAATATTCTAAGTAACAAGACTACCATTTCCGTGCTACCATTTTTGTACATGACAGATGGTATGTCATCTGTTCCAGTACTACCATTAGACTTCAAAGTCTTAATCGCTGAGTCTATATTTTGTATATTAAAGTCTATTTCGCCTAATTTGTGGTAACTTTTGCAGGTCATTTGGAAATTTTGGGTCGGGTGCACTTTGGCGTCATTGCAAAACCACTCGCTGAGGAGTTCACTTATAACCTGGGGATCATTGTATATTATACCCTTATGCTCCAAGCTGTTTACAGTATTGTCTTTACTACTTTTTAGACGTCTCTGCAATATCCTACAAAGTTCCTGAGTTTTGGAGTTACCCACAAGAGCTTTATTTTCTTCAAGTTGTGACATCATTTTGTGTTTATCTTCGAGCCGTTTGAGAGTTTAATGTATTTGGTTTAACGCATTAAATTCCTTAAATACATGGTATTTCCTTTTCAATTTCTTTAGTTTTAGTCGCGTTTTGCGGTCTATAAATGGAGTTGGTGTCTTTAGAGCAGATTTTAGGGGCGCGATTATGTCTCTTGCTGAGCCAATTGTTTTGTAGAAAATATCGAGTGATACTTCTAAGTTATTGTTAATGAAGTATTCTTCCCAGTCAGAACTTCTCAGCAGATCTGATAGGAATTCCCAATCGGCATTCTTATAGTCCCTATACTGATAGTGCACCGGGGAATTTTTAGGTGTGTGTTTAGTTGTTAGTCGGAATGGTAGCGTGCAGTACAATATGTTGTGATCACTGTTATCAAGTTTATTTCCTACCTCTATCGAGATGGGCTCAATTTCATGACAAAGGATTAAGTCAAGAGTATTTTTGTTTCTTGTAGGGAGGCGTACGCACTGCTTCCATCCGCCTACGTCTATAGCTTGTAGTAGCTCGTCATGGATTCTAGGTCCTGTACAGGTATCCCAGTTTACTCCAGGTAGGTTGAAATCGCCACAAACTACTTTGTAGTCAAAGTCCAGCGTAGCTGCATGCTCTAGTATTTCTCCAGTAGCTATATCAGTCATTTCAGGGCTATTAGGGGGTCTGTATAAACATCCCACGAGAATTTTATTTTCGTTTGTGTGGATGCTTATCCACTTAGATTCAGGGAGTTTGTCAGTAGTTGGGTTATTGAAAGTATTGGAGTTAGTGGATTTAGAGGCATATATTAAGCAGCCGCCTCCTCTTTTGTCAACTCTATCGTTCCTATAGATGTCATAGTTGTCTATTACTAGCTTTGAGTCAGGTATATCAGTAGTAAGCCAGGTTTCAGTCACCATTATTAGTGTTGGCCGTTCTATGTATGCCAGGCAGCGAAGCGATGTTATTTTGTTAAGGAGAGATCTAGCATTCAGGAGCATAATCGTTAGTAAACCGGAGTTATTGGAGGAGAGGTTAACATGGTTACTTGTTTCTATCCCTACGTTATGTTTGGAGGGGCTCTGAGGTGAGACAGAGTCAGTGTGTGTACTATTTCCTGGATGAATTGTGCAGCGAGTGGGGCTATTGTTTGCTGCATCCGAAAATAATCCTGTTGCATGTTTTGACTTTTAGCATCCATGGGTGGGCATCTGCGTTCATTTGCTGGTGATATATAGTTTGCTTGACCTAGGTACCCTGTGTTAAGATTACCTTGGTAGTTGTACCTCATGGGTCTTTCATAGTCGTATGCATATTGGCTCACATCACATGTGTGAGTGAAGTTATTGAGAGGGTCAAGTGTCGATCTATACTCATTATGTTGCTGAGGTTCAACATAGATAGTGTGAGAGTTTGGACAAGAATATGTATTAATATGGTGCCTATACGAGCCCCGTTTAGTGCTCCTTATATCCTGATGATCCGTTCTACATTGCATTCCCAAGTTATGTGCGTTGCTAGGTATATTACTCCTAGTTCGGGAAGGGGTGTTCCCATTCACATGATGGATGACTTTTTTGGGAATATGGTTTTTTACCCATGCATTGTCTTTTTTTAGACTGACATGTTGCTTATTAGACTTATTGAGAGGGAGGTAAGTCGAAGTCTGGAGTGGGACTCTAGGCTTTGTCGTCTTTCTTGCAGTTTCTACTGCGGGACTCTCGGGCTTGCATCCAGATTGAGTGTGGTCTGCCAGTGGTTTCTGATCAGCCATAGTTTGTGAGTCAATATCAACCTCATGTATGTCAGCAGGTTTTCCAGATGTGCTCTCATGTACTTTAAGATTGCACCCAGTGACACTGCTCTTACTGAGTTTCGAGTCGTTTTTACTTGCCGATTTTTTTTCCAACACTATACAGGTGACTTGCTGTGCTTCAGTGTCCGTCGACACTTTAGCACTGATACCAGGTGTAGTTCTCGGTGTGGTCAACTTTCTATCGAAGGAGTTCTTGGTTGATTGCCTTTGGTTAGTTGTTTTATCCGAGACTACTTTAATAGTCTTGAATTTAGTGGCAGTAGCCAGAAGATCTTCGGCCTTCTTAAATCGTTCAGCTATTATGTAGCTGTCGAACCTAAAGAGTATAGGACAGGGATGCTTTAGGTCTTTCTTACTTAGGCGAATGCACTGACAAGGTGCACTCAAGAGATTTGCAGCCTTCAGCAATGAGTGCTGGACCGACTTAATGGGCTCGCTATCTGGTACATTATACACTATAGCGTTTTGTTTCGAAGCCAGCCTTTTAACAACTTCGCTGGATAGAAAGTCAATGGCGTTTTCTAACTCCTTCGCATTTTCTGAGTCAGTAGGCGTCATTCTAGAGGTCATATTAAAAAGCTTTAGGATTGTAGGATCCTGCAGTTCCTTTTTCATAAGTGAGATTGTTTCGGGTATACATTCCAGTGAACTTAATTTCGTTTTTAATTCATCAATCTGTAGCTGCATCTCTTTAATAATGCATGTTAAGTAAGAGAGCTCCACTTTTTCAGACAGAACATCTTCCACCTGTATTACAGGGGTCAGAGTTATGTTCGAGTCTTTTCTGTTGGGTGAACTACTAATAATAAGGGATGGTAATGTGTTATTAGACGAGCTGGTGCTATTTTCTAAATTACTGGTGTTCACACGAACACTCTTTTTAGAATTTCGGCCCATCGTTATTAAAGATTAATCAACAGTAAGCAATAAATGAATATAAACGAAAACACGTGCAAAAAGCGTCACCTGGTTCGAACGTACCGGGCAATAGTTGAAACCAACCGGAAACGAGCTCGAAGACTTTCAAGCAGCGTAACCATCTAACTTTCCAGAATACCGCTGCCGAGTTGGTAGCACGTCGGTTAGGACGCTCGCCGACCACGCACATGGTTTGGGATCCGATCCACTGCCGACGCACGCCTGATATCGATGGTCGACCTGCATAATTTGGGCTACCGATATCACGTGCTGAAAATTCTATACTTATACTAAAATACTGTGTGGAATTAAGCTATAATCGAAAAATTAAAAAGATCAGTTCAGATGCATACAGATCTCAATTCCACAGTACTTTATATTCTACAAGCTACAAAACACTACAGAGAGGTGGCAACTCACGGTTTAGGATATTTGTGGGCAATGCACAGGGGCATTACCTAGAACATCAATGAAAATTTCACCACTTTATACATATCTCTGGTTTGGTCAAAACTAGGAACCTGCATCTAGACGGCTCAGCCTTTCCTCTTGTGGAACCAACATATCCTGGTAAGAGCTTGAGGAAAGCCACATGTATGATTCCCGCGATGACCAACTTATCATGTCAGGGAACACTCACCAGTTCAAATTCCTTATCTTAATCATATCAGAGACAGAAAGGAGACCTACATCACGATGTTGAGTATTCTGAGAAATGTCTGCGAACCTGATCTGTCTCCTACTTTCCATTCAACTAGGCTAGAAATTCCCGGAGGATGAAGCAGGTGAGCTCAATTACTACGAAGGAACAGTAGAGTCCTGGTTCTCCCACCACGCGATACATTTGTAGCGGTAAATAATTCCCCAAAATTATTGACCACAGTAATCATCACTCAACATTGGATGCTGACTCTCACTGTTTAAGTCGACTTGTTTAGCTGAAGGCTTCCGTTCAAGCATCCCCGCCATTTGATAATCCGTGGTGTCACGTGCGTGCACGATCACTGGCTAGCTAAGCATTCAGTTCAACCCGCGATTCGGTCCCGAAATATATTGCGTACTTTGGACGACTAAATCTGGTCTTTTGCTTTATCTTTGGTACTCGAAGAGCGAACACTATAGAAGTTGTTGGTATAAGTTCTTGCGTTAGTATACTCCATATAGTTCGCGAACGTCGATACCTCCAACCTCCAAATATTCTTGGAACCAACTAACAGAACAGCTTACGTCTATGGCCTCATTTGATTTGGTAGAGAGATGATTAAAGAAAGATAGTTACCAATTAGAAAAGGAATGACACAGGCTTGTAGATCTTTGTCCCCAGTTAGATATGTAAGTCGAACAGAATGAATATCTACTCCTGGTCATTGCATCGGCAGATAGAAATCTAATTATGATATCCAAAATTTTTATTAAGTGACAGTGCAATTAATATACCTCCCATCTTGTGCAGTATAAGAGCATCTGAGAAGACGTAGCACGAAAGTCAGAAATCTAACAACGAATAACATCCTTGTGCATTACTTTTTCTTTCACTGAGTCACCAGCTCTTATATCTAACGTGTAGAATTGGCGTCTTTTCAGGAAGCGAACTAAATGATAAAGGAAATATATAAATACTGTCACTCATTGGAGATTGATTAACATAAATCCGAGACTTTATATCGTCAATCAAAAATTTGAGTTGACATTGGACATGGAATATCTCACTAGTCTGGAGATGGCTGAAACATTCAGTTTAGCCTTCGCCAAACAGCTAAACAGCAATGTGGGTATTACCGTTACGAACCAAAATGGTGGCATGACTATTTCACAGGAGGAAGACCAAATAGCCACCCCTCAAATAAACCCTGCAATAGTACTGAGAAAGCTGCAGCGACTTATACCTGGGAAGTCCCCAGGTTGTGATGACATCAGGCCATCTGTTCTGAAACAGTGCGCCGAAGCTCTCTGTAGGCCTTTATGCGACTTGTTCCAACACTCCATGGAATCGGGGAAACTGCCAAAGGAATGGAAAAGAAGCATCCTTTCTCCGATCTTCAAGGGTGGGGATAGGCAAAATCCCACCAGTTATAGACCAGTAGCTCTACTCCCAGTGGTATCGAAAGTACTGGAAAGTATTATTGATGATCACATCAGGGAATATCTGGATAGGTCTAAAATACTCCATGAAGCCCAACACGGTTTCAGGAAAGGAAGATCCTGCGTCACTAACTTATTATCAGCTTGGGACGATTGGACATCATGCTGGGATATGAATGTTCCTGTCCATGTGATCTTTCTAGACTTTGAGAAGGCATTTGACACTGTTCACCATGACCTTCTCCTACACAAAATAAGCCAGGTAGGTCTAGGTAAACCACTTCTGTCATGGTTGAAGGACTACCTAACTGAAAGGCAATTTTGCACCAAGGTCAACCGAGTCCGATCATCTTGGCACAGCTCGTCATCAGGAGTGTCGCAGGGTTCTATCCTGGGACCACTGATGTTCTTGATTTTTATCAATGATTTACCATGCCGTCTAAACTGCCCGACTCTTCTATACGCTGATGACGTAAAGATATGGAGGGCGGTAAAGTGTCCGGAGGACTCAGATAGGCTGCAGGCAGATCTAAGGCTTCTGGAAGACTGGGCGGTAACCAGTGGAATGACTTTCAACCTGAAAAAGTGCAAAGTAGGGAAGTTACGCACCTGTAGACTGCAGAATGCAAGTTACACCCTGTGCAATGAAAGCTTGTCCTGCTCAACGTCGGAACGTGACTTAGGTCTAGTTCTAACGGAGAAAATGGACACAAGCGTGAATTACACGGGGGATGTAGCGAGGGCATATGCGGTCATACACTTTACACATAGACAATTAGGTGCACTCACTCCTGAGCTCTTTCTAAGGTTGTATAAAACATACGTCAGACCGCATCTTGAAGTGCATAATATCATTGCACCCCCACTGCTTAAAAGAGACGCCAACCTCTTGGAAAGAGCCCAACGACGGGCAACAAAAGGAGTGGTTGGACTCCGAAATAAACCATATGACGAAAGGCTGAAGAAATTAGGCCTATTCACACTCAGTTACCGTCGCCTGAGGGGGGATTTAATTACTGCCTACAAAATAACAAATGATCAGAATCACCCGAACAAAGGTGTTCTGCCATTGAGTAGGTATAGGCTCCCTCGTGGAAATCCCAGAAGGATAGCTCATCAGAGGGCAAGGACCCGGGTGCGCTCCCACTTCTTTTCCCTGCGGGTTTGCCGTCCCTGGAATTCCTTACCGGCAGATGTAGCTATGGCACCATCTGTGGACGCCTTTAAGCGAAGGCTGGACAACCTTGCAGTGACACAAGGACTGTATCCAAATGGCCTATCCCCTTAAAATCGCATATACCATTCAAAGATAGACAATTAAACTGGTCGTTTTACTTCTTCACATTCCCTTCAGTCTTACTCTCCTGACAGCTTTAACTACACTTATTATTATTATTGTTATTATTATTATTATCATTATTACTGGTATATATTATACATATATATATATATATATATATGTATACCGGTTGACTGACTGTTGTTACGTTTTCTTATTTGTTTTCTCTGTCTGTTAGTCTGAATACCTTTACTAATTATATCTATTATTATTATTATCTCTTTTCCATTGACGACGATACCGAAAGACTAACTGGTGAAAGGATCAACTCCATTCACAGTAGTAACAGTCTTAACACACTTCATACTACAGACGCCATATAATTAATCCCAGCACTACTCCTGTTGGAGTCAACCAAAGCTACGACAGTCGAGTGGCGGGACGAGCTACACAGACGTTTACCAAAGATCAGGAACCTCTACCTTACAATCAAGAGGCGAGCGCAAAGAAATCAAATTGGTTTATACTAGCTCGTAAAAAGATATTGGATATATTGGATATTGGATGTTTACGTGCCTGGTAACACAAAAGCGGCAGATATTTAAAGGTTGGCGATTTTTTTCATCTTTATTCTAATTTAAGAAACAAAAGATTCAATGTAATATTTCTAGCTTTCATTTAGATTCGCATATATTTTTCTTTAGTTTTCCAATATATTATAAAAATCTAGTAGTCCCCATTGTTTGCAAATTTGGAAAAAGTAACATTTAGTTCATGGATATCCACCCAAGATTACTATAATGCTGAATTAAATCTCACTAATTCTGAAATGATTCTAACACTCTGTAGTGATTAACTTCTGAATCTGTTCTAAAACGAAGTCCATGCTGTTCCACTACCAGTACCCAGCTAGCATTTTCTTCGGGAGCACTGCAGATTTTTCAGGGCAAACAAACTTCGGGCGCATTGCAGATTTTGAGTATTTGACCCGAAGTCTTCCCCAAAAAGTCTGCAATGCGCCCGAAATCATTGCTGGCTGGGTAAGCCATGTTTTTTCAGAGACATTTGAAAAAATCTCCGTAAGTGGAATGTATATTGTATCCATCGAGGATATTAGCAGTATAGGGTGAAGTCCGTCAGGTCCAGGTGATTAACCTGACTTCAGCTCAGGCCGTAGTTTGAGAATCAATGCATCGCCTACCACAACTGTGGACATTTTAGTCTGTCTTTCTGTATGTTTTCGACGTAGAACTTTGCACCGATGACATTTTAGTGGCTACAGAAGTGACCTCGCTACACTCCTGAGTGGTATGATTAGATGAAAAAAACATCACAAAGGTATTCCGAGAGCTTTTCAGCTTTGTTTTGTCTGATTCGACCGACTTTCAAGCATTGCTTATGAGGGATGGTTTACCACTGATAGTTTTAGTCCTACTTTTGATATACGAGTAAAGTCTTTCTGGATAATGCACACAGTCCGGACATAAAAATTTCAACGGCCTCTTGGATGAGGACTTCCTACTGGCTGCTACAAAATTTGCACACACACGAAGACGATTGTTTGCTACATCTCCATAAGCTGATGGTAATAAGCCAGTGCAAACTTTATGAAACAATAGGTTGCAGTTGTGCCACTGCATCCAATCATCCATCGGAAAGTGGCAGTTAGGTCGTCCACAGCTATCAGTGAGACTAATGTCGGCATAAGTTGTTTAAATCACACAGACAAACATGTATATGTATAAATACCTAAATACAGAGATATAAAAACCACACAAAATGTCACAAAAGTGCACAAAAATAAACACTACTTCAACTAATTAAACCAGTTAAAGTAAACCAAAAAGCTTCTGATGCAATTTACACAACAAAAGCAGAAATTACTTCACAACGTAAAAATGCCACTCTCGTTTTCAAAGCACACGCCACACTCACAACTAACTACAGTTAGCGGTTGAACAACCAAACGAATGCAACAGGGTTTCCAAAGGTGTACTTTCTTAACTGACTGCCTTAACTTAACTACTCAGCTTAAACAGTTAAAGTCAACGACCAACGTAGAATGCTGATGAAGCTGTTAACCACTAGCTTTATGAAATTATTTGCCATATAAGCTTATTGTATCATTAAGAATCCTTAAAGTGAAACATTTCGTCTCTTTATCTTTGTTGTCTTGATAATAACATCTAACTCGATGACATCTAAAGGTAACAAAAGTTTTGATTTCTTCTGACATGTGAGCTGATGGCTGATAATTTACTTAGCATACATATTAAATAACCTTAATTGTGTTTCCATATTAAATGCCTTATATGGAGCTGGCGATTATTTTTAAGTTTTTATTCTATTCAGGAAAGCGTGCTGAGCCATTGATTTTCTTGACAAACAATGTCAGCCGATGAAAATCGGTTTGGAAGGCACTTAGACGAGAAAAAAAATACCACTGATCCATGAAGTTTATAACTGTTATTGATATAAGTATAAAACTTGGGCACTGTGGTAGAGTGTAACTAGTTTATAGATAAGATTTTATTTTGATAAATCACACAGTGTTATACAGTAATAGTAACTGATGACGTTTCGAGCATAAACTATTGCCAGTCATAATCATATCAAGTCACTCGCAACTTTTTTCTTTCCTTTATATGCATGTGTGGAATTGACTAGATATTTGAATAGAAATCAGTATGTGACAATGTACATTCGGAAATAATATTAGTGTTATCGGTCAAATACAAAAAGATGGGAAATAAGAGGTTTTTATAGTAAAATAAATAAATAAATAACTTGTTAGAATGTTATAATGTGAATTGAAATACATTTTGACATTATTTATTATCCTCCTCTGATTTCACTGGTGGTAATATCTTTCACATCTCTGGTATTTGCGTTGAGTCATTTGTATGGCATGTGTTGCATGTAGAGTCGATGAACAACCAACTTCTCTCTCTCTACCTACCTATATTACTTTTTAGAATTTTGACTCTGTTCCACCCACACCGTTCTGTGTTAATGCATGCAGTGCAATCGCTGAGGTTTTTTCTAAATTACTTATCTTCTCGGGGTCAACCATTCTTACCTTAGCTAAATTCTTATGTTCAGACAATCTGACTACCCCCGACCTACTAGTTTGACCTATGCAGTTGACCTAACTCACAGTCATTGTAAGGTAGTTTGTAAATTATATTATTTTGCCTAATTGGGTAAACCTGCAGGGTTCTTTAACCTACATAGCTTGTCCCTGAGTGAGTTTGTAGGTTTAAATGCCACTCTAATTCCCGCTTTATTAAGAATCCTAAATAAGAAGGGTCTCAGATGTTCCCTCCTTATATGGTATAACAGTAGATGCCTTATATTCTTTCTTATTTATGTTATCATTACTAGTTTCACAATTATTTTTATTTTGCTTTTGATCTTTATTGATCTTCCTAATGAATTTTATAGGATAGTTAGTTGTATAACACCAACGCCTCTTCTATCTGTTTTATTTCATCATTTACGTTTTTTCTTGTACTACTTGTACTACTACTTGCTGTTGCTTGGTTTGTTAGACACTTAACTAAGCCTGCCTTAACAGTTAACGGATGAGACGAATTAAAGTATATATATCTTGTTCATTTCACTTCACTAAATTCATTATTATAACTATTCTATAACCATTCACCGATAGTACTTTTAAGTTTACACTACATCATCGTTATTATTTCACAATCATTATTATTGTCGTTATTTTCACCCTTGAACTTACGTCTAGTTCATTCCATTCGTTGATTTATTTTCTGTAGTATTCATATTGTCACACACACACCACTGTTACACTCACCCTTTGAAACCTGTACTTAAATTATTTCATCTGATTTCATCTCCTGTTCTCCTTGACCATGCATATTAAATAACAAACTGATTATTATTCTATCTCGCCTTATATTTGTTCTTGATGTGGTTGTGTTCTCTGAGCTGGATAGTTAATTTGCGAAGCTTTCATCGCCCTACTGTGCGAAATCTTCAGCGCATACTTCAATTTGTTGAAGTGAGCTTCTAGATTTCTCCACGAGTTTACTAGTCATCTCTCTTGGTGAGCTTGAACGTGATTGGTTGTTTTGTGTGTCTTCACATCTTCTAGGCTTCTTGTATTGTAACTCATTGTTTCTTTGACTTGAAATTTGACCCTTTGTGTGTGATGTTTCTTTCTTATCGGTTGATAAATTTTGTCTATCTCGATGTGTCTATTGATTGATGATTCACTGGAATGCCAAGCTTCTAAAAATTCTCTAGCATTCTTGTTGTTTCCTCCGTCTAATATTTGAACACTGGTTGTCCCAGTCGAATTGATGTCCGTCGTTCTCTGTATGTAGCGATATGAGGGAGTGAACATCCCCTTCGTCTTCGTATCCATAAATACGAACTAGCCGTCAAAAGACATGATATCCACTCCCTTGCACAGCAATCGATAGTGAACTAGATATGCTTCGATCAAATCTCCTTAATAATGGTTATCCTACAAGGTTTATCGAACGTAACATCAAGAAAGAACACGCCCCCAGACAAATTACAGTGCCAAAGAAGAAACTGTTTATGAGTCTGGCATTCAAAGGTGACACCATTTCGGAATTAATTAAAAATCGTTTATCTAAATGTATTAAACGTACTTTTCCTGCAGCTAACTTACAACTAGTTTTTACCAGCCGAAATATGATTAGACAATGCGTCAAGGATAGATTACCGCTTTTGTCCACATCCATGTGTATTTACTCTTTTACCTGCTCTTGTGGAGCTGTTTATATTGGACGCTGTAAGCGTAATCTCCGAAGACGTGTAGCTGAACACTATCCAGTCTGGTTAATGAAAGGCGAACGTAGAACTGCGAAGTCGTCTATTTGTGATCACCTGTTAGAGTCAGGTCATTTAGCCCCACGTGATTCATCTTTCAAAGTTATCTACATGGCAAAATCGAATCGATCCAAAAGTTTACGTTTTCTTCACTTATGCATAGCCGAAGCTTTAGCTATACATGAACAGAAACCTAAATTATGTGTTCAAAAACGTTTTGTTAAACCCCTTTCTTTACCTTGGTCATAGTAATGTTCTTTTTGGTTTTTCTTTATTTTATTTTACCACTTGAATTCTTTCCACTTCACTTCACATCTTCATTCTTATCGTCATCGTACTCTTATTTTTTAAAATTTTTAGACAACACTTGACATTTTTAAAACATTTTTCAATTCACTTATAAAACAATCTTTAATAATTCTGTAATTTATCCACTTCAACTCTACCCCTTATAACATTTTAATTATCGTTATTCTTATCACATATATGTATATTGACTGAGCAATTATTTAGTGCCACTTAATTACCTTTTCTGTAATATAAATACGACTGTACAGCTTGAAAATGAAGTCGTTGAAAAGAAATTTCTTCGCCGAACAAAAACTGTGTTTTTAACCAACTGTTTGCCAATTTATGACTGTTAGACACTAACTAGCATCTATTATTGTATATATTTTTGTATTTACATACCCATTTCGACCAAAGTCAGTGAGTCTATGGTTTTGATATCATTTTTGTTAACTGTGTTTTTGACAGTGATACTACTGCT